>BGPR01003640.1:25184-59844 GCA_013235015.1 Araneus ventricosus
TTAAAAACATAACAAATGTCTTATTTTAGAGATAAAGGGTAACAACAGAAGTTTAAAAAAAATTTGAAAATCGGAAAAGAGTCACGCGAGTAAAGTAGTCCTACTCTTTTAACATCAGCGGCTGTTTGAAAAAGAAAGCCTCGCCTCATTCTTTTTTCATGCGTAGCAATATATTATAAATAAAGAAACAATCTCAATATTTAAAGTATGATTGCAACTGCAATTAAATGCGCAGCCATTCAGACGACACAATCACAGAATAAAAATATTACCACTGTAATAACAAAATGTTCTCTATTCTTTAACGTGCAATCATTCACTTCACTTTAAAGTAATGAATTCAACTCAATTTTCTGCCAGTTACCTTTTACTCTGACTACCTCACGCTTCAAAGGCTATATCATTTTTTAGGATATTCATTAAAATGAGAAATATTTCGTTAGGGTTCCAGATAATCCAATAACATCGAAGCCCCGACACTTTTCTTATATCGCCAAGCTGAGTTGCAGATAAATTGTAACCTTTACTTTGATCTTATGGTAAGTTCGTGACTCGTTAAAATTTCCAAACATATAATTTTTAACGCAACCGGAGGAAAAAAAATTCCACTGATACTGTAGATGAAATCTATTTTGCAAGAAAGGGCAGGCAGCTTTTTAAAACAAAGAAATAAATATGAATAAAACTTTAGAGACTTGTATAATTGTTTAACAAATTCTTTGGTTAATCCTTACAAAATTTCAATTGAATTTAATTTTGACAATTATATCAGAATTTGATAAAATTACTTAAGTGCAAAATTCTCTATTTAAAACTACAATCTGCCACAATACAAATAATTTTTGATTCAAAAACGGTATAAAAAGAAAACCATAGTGCAATTGCTATCCTTGTCCAAAAATTAAATATCTCATAGAGAAAGATTAAAACAATTTGTATTTACTTTGTTAATGGAATTAATTATGCATGTGAATGTATGTATTCTTTATACAAATTTTGTATATTGTTTTGTATGTACATCTTGTTAGGTATATTGTTTTTTCATAGTGTCCTTTTTAAAATAAACATAAAAAATAAAGTAGGAAGATTGCGCATTAAAATGATGATTAACAAGAAGACATTTAATCAAACATGTTTATTTGCAAATTTTTAATTAAATTTTTTAAACACAGAAGGATTTATAAATCATTTTAGCTCTATAATATTGAAGACTTAAACACACACACAAAAGCACTCGATTTCTGCTTTTTGTCATTCCAAAATTCACAGAAGTGACCCTATTTATGAAATGATGCACTAGTTTGAAATCCGATGATTCCGTTTTATCATTTAGTTACCAATATTGTCACTAGATGGCAGGCGCTGTATTTCTTTTGAGGATATACCGATGGTAAAATCACAGAGAAGAATCTGTGTGTAAAATCTGGTAGAAAAGACACACAAAATTTTTATTCTTTGTTATTACTATTATTTTCTAAAATTGAAGTTCACAACTGACAAAACCTCCTGGAAACTGATTGATACGCTGTGAGAAATTATTTTTTTTTAATTAAAAAAAAATAAAACTCGAGAAGTTCATTTTTCAGAATAAACTTTTCATATTGGAGATAGTTTGAAACATGTAGTTTATTCTTTTAAGATGCTTTAAAAATTCTGATTTTTTAATATATGTTGAGGAAGTACAAATATTAGAAATGCCGATGTTGCTTAACTCGTTCGCTACCAACCGCAGAGCCCGCACATATATGACAGACGTAAAATCTATTCTAATTGATGTCATATAATCCCGAAAACTTGGGCTGTGGTAGACGTTTTTCCCAGGAGACCATAGTAGCAAAAGGGTTAATACAAATTCACTGCTGGCTGTAATTTTATCTCTTATGATATAAGTTAAACAAATAATGGTATTCATTAAAATATTGCTCTCATTATTTAACAGATTAGGTCAAGAAATTAGTTATGTACATTGTTTGATATAATACAAAAAGTAAAACTTAGAATAGCCATTACATGCATGATCATCAGACTCATCAGTAGTGGCGGCTCGTCCATAAGAGCTGCAGAGTTGCAGTCCCCCCTGAAACTGTTTTAAAAGATTGTATTTTCGTTTTTATTTTAATTGGCTTACTTTTCCACTTCGAGAATTCAGTGATCAATGAAAATGGCAAAAAAAGTAATAAAAAATGCAAAAGAAAGACGGAAAATCAATCAAGAATTAAGAGAAAGACAGACCAGAGCTGCGGAAAGTTTTGTACCTCCTCAGGATCCGAAATTAACGCAATGATCAACGCGAAACGGGAGAAAAGCAACCCTTTCTCCGCTTGAAATTGAATTCATTTGAGCTGCATTTTTCTACGTCACGGCGGCAGTTGAAATGGTCTAAAACAGTACAATAAAAACAAGTACGCACAAAATATGAACTCCACCTTGAGAAAGCGGTAAATAATATAAGTGACTGAAAGGTATTTAGATATTAACAATTTAAAACTCAAATTTTATTGAAAGGAGAGAAAGAAATCAACAAAAACCTAATAGATTCCAAACACAGAATGTCCCAAAATGTATAGACACACGAAATCTGTACAAAATTCTGTAGTTGTATTTACTAATTCGAGTTAAGAAACTTTAATATTGATCACTGATTGTTTATATAATAGTTATTCGAAGATTGTATAAATTTTGGACATCCTGTATTAAAAGTTTCAGAACCTTTGCCTTAAAAGTCAGGTTTATTATTGCAATTTTGCGACGTTATTTATTTTAATTATTATAAGCATGAATGTATTTTCTTTCTTTTCTAAAATTGGTTTAAACGACATTGGCTAAATAAACAAGTGGTGTTTCCTTGATTATTTGTTCTTCAAACGTTTTTCTGTACGAAACTTTTTTCTTAAACGAATCATCGATCTCTTCTTCTGATCCCCCCCAAAAAAACCAACGCATCTAACAAAAGCCCTCCACCTCTTCCAAAAGGCCGATATCAAATCCACAGACAGGTTCCATAATCGCTCCTTTTCGTGTCTACTCAGGCATGCCCGTCTTGCATCTTCGGATTCTGCATTGATTGACAAAACCCTCCCCCCCCCCCGGGGCAATTGTTCGAATCTTCGAACATCCTCACGCTATGCATCCCTTTCTGAAGACGCATAAATACGTGAGAGGGCCAGTATGTGGGTCAGTGTCTCGCCCAGTTGGTCGCCTGCGGACCGTGAACCTCCCCAGAGGTTGGGATCGGCTCTGCTACTGGCAGTGCCAGTTGTCTGAAGAAGGGTGTGTGATGGCAACAGGTGTGACGGAAAGGCAAATGCCGTAATTGCGAACGATATAGAATGACAGATCGTGGTGTGTTGGGCTGGTAAGTTGACGGTAATTTGAGCTGAAGAAAGATGGCTTGATCAGTGCTCAGATCAGAAGCGTGAACCTCTAAAAAATTGAGGAAATGTTTAGTTATAAAATAGGCATGGATAAATTACACTTGAATTTTTGGTAATTCAGATGTCGCATACACCTGCTCCTCGACTTGCGACCCATGCGACTTGCGATCATCCGCCATTATGACCACAAAAAATAATTTCAAAATAAAGCGTAATTTAAGATTATATTAGGTAAATTCCTTATAGGAAGTCTACCTATTGCAATGGTTCTCATGACACGACTTCCGGAAAATTTCTGCAGATCTTCACCGATCATAACTCCTAGAACCCAAAACCGCCCTTCGTTATATATATATATATATATATATATAATAGCTCATGTCATTATAATAGCTAAGACTATGAATTGTCAAGCATTTAGATATATTTTCTCGTTTCTTATCTTGAAATATTTTGGAGATTTACTCCCATACTATTTGTTTTTTCCAACAATTGGCTTTCGCAGAGGGTTGGCGCCTTTAAATTCGAATTAATGCGACATATCTGTTCCTAAGGCTGATAAGCATTTGATTGTTGAAATTCCAATTTCTGGGTTGTCTTTTTCATAGTAATAATAATCTAACTAGTATTAATACATTAGTTTATAATCTATCTTTTTGTATTTCATTGTATGATTATTAATAAGGTAACATTACTTTATTTTTAATTTTAATGATTAGTTTAATAAGTGTTTATATTGAAAATGTTACTTGAATTTTGATTGTTTTGAAAATTATATATTATATATATATTCCCATGTTTCCGCTTTTTCCCATGTTATCTTGTGAACACGATAACTGGAGTAATTTTGATTTTGTTTTAACCAGCGTGGGATATGTTGTAAGGATAGTAAAATTCTCGGCCGAATTCGTAGATGGGCTATCCAGCTCAAAGGGGGTGGAAATGGTAGGGGGTTGAAATTTTCATTTTCCCATAATTCCTATCCAATTGAAGATAGAAAGAAAATTCTAATTAGGCGAATCATTGCCTTATCATAATGAACAATTTTTGTATTTAAAGTGTTTTGATAGCTGCAATTGCTTAGAAGTTATGAGCTGAAATACGATTTTCTGCCTCCCCCCCTAAATTAAAATTGCCTTTTAACCTATGCATCTTACACCTTGATTGAAAGCTCTCGTAATTTGCAATCTCTTCCACCCTCTTTCATTCTTGCAGCTCCAACCATAATAAAAATAGAGGACGAAATATTCTTTTCCTTATATCTCCAAACAAAATCAATCTACCTTTGCCTTCCGGCTTGCCGACTGGGATTTTTTTTTGTTTACAGAGCTTACAACAGAGTATCTATAGTAAATTTTTCACATTATATACAATAATTATAGTACATAGATTGAATTTTGTCCTTTATGTACAATTTTTATAACCCGTTTGAATGAAAATAGAGTTGGAAAATATAAATCCGACTTGCTACTAATTGGACTAACAACCTGTCGTGAAGTAAATTAATAGCAGTTGGGTAGTGCACACTGTAACGTCGTAACTAAGCACAGCTTGATGTTATGGAGTGGTGTTTACTGATCCCAGTCAAGGAAGACCAAATGGGATTCCTGTACATCTTTACAGTATACTCTCGATTATCCGTGCTCGGATTATCCGGTTTGCGGTTTATCCGTGCTCATTCCGGACTCAGAAATAAATTTAAAGAGAAATATTTTCACGCTCATTATCCATGTAAAATCGATGTTGATGTTCGATCGAGAGATTCATTCCGTGAAACTAGTGGGCCGTCACGGCGGAGGCTAAAGAATAGATTTTTTCTTTCTTCCTCCACTTGCTATCTCTACCGGTTCAACCCCTAATTTTCCGAGAAATGAATCATCCACGTCCTGCTAGCTCATTCTCGTACGAATACGCTTCTCCCCGACACGTCATTCTTTAACTTCTTTGTCTTCTTTCACTTTCGCTCGTGTTCCTTTAGTTTTTGCGTCTTGTTTATCGTTTTTTACTGGTAAAAATGAGTGATGTGAAACGAAAACGAAACGTTTTAAATGTTAAACAAAAATTAGAAATCCTTCAAAAACTTGACAATGGAGAATCAGCTCGTACTGATGCAGAAGATGTACTAAATGAGGGAAATACAATTTCTCATTCTGCCTCTCTATTATCTGTGGAAACTTTGTTAGATTATATGGGGCAAAGAGGATTTGATTACGATGACGTTACTGCGGTTCGTAAAATACGTGTCGATATACGACAAGAGATGAACAAACAGCAGAAGCAGACTCATTACAGATTTTTTTTTACGGTGACGTCACTGCAGTTCGTAAAATATGTGTCGATATACGACAAGAGATGAATAAACAGCAGAAGCAGACTCATTACAGATTTTTTTTAAGGTGACGTTACTGCAGTTCGTAAAATATGTGTCGATATACGACAAGAGATGAACAAACAGCAGAAGCAAAGACTCATTACAGATTTTTTTTAAGCAGCAAATATTAAAAGGAAAATTCCTAGTTTGATGTTATACAGCATGCAAATGTAAGTGATTTTTATATTTTTGTACTGATGTTGATTTTTTCTTTAATAAAAAGGAGCTTTCGGATTATCCGTGTTTTTCTATTGTCCGTGCGATCCCTTCCGGTGATTAACCCGGATAATCGGGAGTGCACTGTATTTACATTTTCTTGGGTAGCATACTATATATACAGGGTGAGTCTAAACTGTTTTTACAAAATAAGAGGGGTGATAGTACCCATCCAGGCGAGCAATATTACCATGGGACATAGGGTCCATTCCACTCTGAGAGGCAGAAAAGAGTAACATTAGAATTTCAACATCAACTTACAACAGTGTTGGGAAAGCGAATGAACGATACCAAAAGTTGCACAATCTGATTTATTGATCAGAGAAAAACTCGCAGCAAATGCTCAAAGTGGCGGCTACGCGTGTCGTTGCACAGTTCACACCGGCGAAGGAATGACAGGCTCACCCTCTCGAAGATTCCTGGTGAAGCGTTAATTTTGTTTGCGGCAACAACGATTCTCGCTATGAGATCTTCAGCCGAGTCCACATGCGTCTCGTACATTAAAGATTTCACGTGCCCCCTGTTATGGTGTGACTAAAAATGTGAAGTTGGGCCTAATCCTATAGCTGAAAATAAATACATGAAAAATGGCACAGTGATCGTAATAATGATTAGTACACCAAAGGCAAGAGCACACGATTGAGTAGACAAGAAAAACACTATTTATTAACATTTATCCCCGGCATTACTGTCTACACATCAAAATGAAAAATATGTATCGTTACTCTAAAAATGTTTCAGTATAGTGATACGTTGTAAGAAAATATTATTTTAACCAGTATAAAAATGTGTGTATGAAAAATATGTATCGTTACTCTAAAAATGTTTCAGTATAGTGATACGTTGTAAGAAAATATTATTTTAACCAGTATAAAAATGTTGCAACATATTGGGAAAAAGGAAGCTTCAACTGCAGTTGAAAAAGAAAGATCTTACCAAAGCATGCTTAACATCATGATGAGGAAAACGAAGCTTGAAAAACTATTCACTCAAATAGAGATCTCCATCACGCTACACTTTGGTATTAACACCTGTAGTGAAGAATTCCTTGGGACAATATGTCGTTAAAAGCACATGGCAAGGCTTCAATAGATCTTACGAAGACATGGATCGTACACCAAGCAGCAACTCGTAAAAGCAGGAATAAAAAAAAAGGAAGGCGACATCACTTCACATCCATTCTTCACCTCTCCATCACATCTAGCCGAACGAACCCGGGGAAGCACGTGTGTTCCTCCTGTTGCCATACATACTCTTCTTAACAGAAACCTGTTCTAACGCAAGTCCAACTAGAACATTAGTCTGTGCACTTTCGGTCCAACTATAACATTCCTGTGAACCTTCAGTCCAACTATAAATGCAGTCTTGTTCACACCCCCAGAAGAAAAAGTCCCGTGGGTTGAGGTCCGGTGAGCGAGGAGGCCAAGCCACAGATCCGCAATGTCCGATCCACCGTGCGGGATATGAACCCCAGTGCTCAAGCGCCAGTGCTATCATCTTGCTTAGGAGATACGCTACGTAGGCAGGTACAGAACGACGTCAGAGAAGATGACTTGTTCATTCTCGACGCGTTCGGACTTTACTCTTTTCTGCCTCTCAGAGTAGAATGCGACCCTATGTTCCATGGTAATTAATGCTCGTCTGGATGGATACTATCACCCCTCTTATTTTGTAAAAACAATTTAGACTCGCCCTGTATATATACAGTAAGCCCGCTAAAGTCCGTTGCCACCCAATAATTTCTGAACGGCAAGAGCTATAGTCATAAAAGTGGAGTCTAGGTACAGTAAAGTTGCCATGCGCTACGCAAAGAAACCGCTTACAGCGCCACCTGGCAGCAAAATTCGGAGTTAGCGCTCTTATCTCAAAAACGGTACGATATACGGGAAAAACGTCAATTACAAAGTTGTTCAGCATCATCGATTTAGTAAGAGAAGACACCTTCCGTAAAGTAATGCTAAAAATAGAAGGCGTTAAATGCATATTTGTTTGGTTCGCAACTCCCAAAATTATAACGCTGAAGAAAAGAGAAAAGGAAGGACGTAATATCTGATTTTTCTAGAGGATATGTCGTTGAGTGACCTCCGGAATGTATGGTTCCAACACGACGGCCCCCCTCCGCACAAGGTATCAAGTGTCCAACAGTACATTCGGGACACATTCCAGCAACAAGTCATCGGGTATGGTAGTTGCGTAGAATGGCCTCCACGTTCACCTGACCTGAACCCATTGGACTTTTTTCTGTGGGGATGCATCGAACAGCGAGTGCATGCAACCCCTCCACCAACATTGCAGGAACTTTGAAACCGTATTACGGATGCTTGTGCCAGCCTGTCACCTGCCATGCTGTACAATGTGCAGCGGGAAGTGTAGTCCCGTCCCGTGTCCAGATGTGTATTGTTGTTGAAGGACACCATTTTGAGCATGACAAACAGATGAGCCTCATTTCCGGAAGTGTAATTTTGTTCAACGCGATCAAACAAATGTGCATGTTGTGCTTTTCATTTGTATCAGTTTTGTGCGCAAGATGATTTTTTGTAATAAATGGATGATGCTGAACAATTTTGTTTTATTGACTTTTTTCCCGTATTTAGTACCATTTTTGAGATAAGAACGCTAACTCTGAATTTTGCCGCCAGGTGGCGCTGTAAGCGGTTTTCTTGCGTAGCGCATGGCAACTTTGCTATACCTAGACCCCACTTTTATGACTTCTTCAAGTGACTTTTATCACTTTCCGTTCAGAAATTATTGGGGTGACAACGGACTTTAGCGGGCACACTGTGTATACACATATTGTTCATTTACACAAAGAACTTGTAGCGTGTGCACAACAACTCAACTCGAAGCTTAGGTGGAATTGGGTTTCGAACCTTTAACTCTTTGCCTCCGAACTCGAGGTCTTACCACCAGGCCACCGCGGCAATGCGATTTCGGATGCAGTGCCGAGATTAGTCACCATGTTTCCATTCTAGGCTTGGAGAAATCCATTCTTACTCTAAAATTTAAACTGTAAATTCTGCAAGCTGGAAGAAAACGCATCCGAAAGCATTCCGTTACAATTTTCTAAAATTCCTTTTGAGGCCCTTGCGTAATCCTTTATAGCATCACGTGACAGTTCCGTTACGAACCATTTCAGTGTCCACAAAATCCAAAACAAACTCGCAAGTCCATTTGGAATCTATGTTACTGCACGGGTTCGCAACGTTCTATGCAATTTTAGTACATTTCCTAAAAAACAGATGGAGTTGGTTACTAGTGAGCTGATTTAAAGTTTGCTTGCCATGAAACTGGTGAGGATGTGTGTGTGTAAACATTGCGAAAATCGAAAAAATATTACTACGTGCTATCTAGTCCAGTTTATTGTTTGAATTGTACTAGATAGATTAACAAGTAAGTTTATTGTTTAGAATAAAATATTCTTAATTCCACAAAATATTAAGCAGTTTTGGTACAGGAAGTAAATTATTGTGTTTCATTACTTTTTATTTCATCTTTAAAATTTTAATACTTGTTTTATAATGTGTAGAAAGCTATTAAACCTGGCATTTTGTCCTTTTATAAGAAGTTGAGTTATAAAGGGTTATACTTTTGTTTTCTTTTTGACCGTAATTCTTCGGAATCAATAGGCCACGAATCCGTCGTTTGGCGGGCGGAAGATCAGCTGACCCATTGACATCAATCATTATTACGTACGCGAGGCACCCACGCCAGCCATCAGGCCGGACACCTAATGATCTCGGGAAATGGCGATGGTGCGATTCTCTAAGCAAGGCGGGAAAATGCGTCCACTGGCGAACGCATAGGAACGCACTACTGACGCTCTCAATGTCACTGCAACATACAGAGGCGCATTAAAGGCTAGATGCCCGAGGCACACGCCAAGGGGCCCGAGGGGAAAAAAGTCCCGAAATAAAGATTCTTTTTAATACATACTTTTTCAATTCCTTATGTTTTCATTGTGAACTTTAAAATCAATAAGTGATCTCGCATGCTAGAATTGAAAAGTGGCCGCGGTGGCCTAGTGGTAAGGTCTCGGCTTCGGGGCCGGAGGGTTCCTGGCTCGAAACCCGATTCCACTGAAGATCCGTCGTGTATGCAGGCCCGCCACACGTACATAGAGGGCCAAACGTCCTCCTGCTGATGTGGTGCAGAAGTTTGGAGAGGGGATGCCAGCTCTGGAGAAATCCTCGTCATCTGACGGAAAAACGATATCTGACGTCAAAATTACGATGTTCGTCTTGAAATAGCCCTCGTGTTGCTTCCTACTAACAGGACGTTAATATAACTAAACTAAGCTACAATGGAAAGATTTTCTAAATTTTGGTACACTATAAGTATCTTTTTAGTTAAATCCCAGCATTCAATATAAACTGTCACGTTTCTGTTTAGCAGCGAATTCCGAGATTGCCACTTTTGGACGATTTTGCACCTGAATGGGGTGTCAGGCAATGAGTCATATGAGCGCATTCCCGGAGTTCTTTGTTAGATCACGCTCAGTAAAATGTAAATATCACCCTCCCATTCTCTTCACTTTCCCTCTATTTTGATGAAAATAACTCCGCCCGGCGCATGCGCAAAAGCGTGGAGGGTTTCCGAATCCGTTGCTAAACAATATAAAGGTTTGGTTTGGAAATAACTTTTGTAGCATTTCAAGTAAATCATTAACAACTTTTTATTTTAAAACGAAACACATCATTTATTTTGTCGACTAATAAATTAATACTAGCTGCAGTTATAAAACAGAAATATTTAACCCTCCGACTGTGTAATTTTTTAATAACTATTTAGATGTAACGTTTGCAAACGTGTTCAAATACCCTTGAGCCAAGCGAGTTGTTATTTATATGCAAAGCTTTATTAGTATAACATGATCCAATGCAATAAAGGTGCTAAGTAAAGACATTATCCTGTGAAATTGCAGGATGCAGCAGAAAATACACTTGCTTACAACCCGCGGAAATCGCGGGATACGCAGAGGGTAAATAAAACATAGTTACAAAGATTGAAACTTAAGGAAATTATATTATTTTAAAACGTAATGTCTGACAACACAAAATGATGTGCATGTGATGGTTTAGAAAGCCGCAAAGAGCTTCAGTGTCAGGCTCCAACAAAAAGCTTAAATGGCCTCTGGTAGAATAGCTGTTTTATTGTAAAAGACTGTTTGTTGAGTCTGAATATCAGAAATTTAAAACTCTATTGGAAATACATTTATATATATATATATATATATAAATCCACTATATGGGATATAAATACAGATACTTGGTTTAAACTAAAGTTTGGAGTGCGGTCTTGTTTTTCGCCATTTTTTCCTAACGCAACTCCGAGTGACATCGCCAACTTTTGTCGCCAAGAGATTGACGGCTCGAGATAGGGAAATTAATCGTTTTGATGGTTTACATTTTCACTGAACAAGCGAAGCTATTACGTTCCCGCTCCCGCTGCTATCAAAGCCGTAGGATGTTTTCTAAGTTAAAAAAATTTGCCCGGTGCCCACTTCAGATGCCAAAGGAATTGCGTGCACAAGAGACCAATAAAAATATTGCTGCGCACCCAAAACAAATATCTTCTCTCCGCCAAGCCGTCTATCTCTTGGCGGCAAACAAGAGGTGATCCTAAGAGGAACGAATCAAAACCGCACCCTAAACTATAGTTTTACCGATACTTGATATTCGCGAATGAGTATGTGCGTGTGTCTTGCCTGAATATCAGAAATTTTAAACAGCTTTTGGAATGTTTTAACTTTTACGTATAGGTACAGTAAGAATATCGCGTATACTTGAATGCGTCTGTGTGTGTCTGTCTGTCTGAATACTAGAAATTTAAACATATAGAGGGACGCGACTCAAGTTTGTGTGTAATGCTGCTGAAGAATCCATTCAATTTTAGGAACCATTTTTTATTAGTACGTTAGCACAGCACAGAACATTAAAGTTACAAGACACAAGACAAGACAGAGAACAACATCACGATACAAGCACACAGACTAGAATGACAGAGAGGCATCATGGGAAAAAGATGGCTCCAGTGGCGCCACCTACCGTAGAAAGGAGAAGGCAGCTGATTGTAACCGCTACAAACATAAGCTACTGGAAATAAGTTCGTTTTCATGCGTTCGAAATATCACTGGCATGTGGAAAGTTTCCATGTCTTAGCTGCATTTTAATTAATATGCTTTGATGTCGCTGGTTCGTAAAATTCGAAATTATAGAAAGAGGTAACACAAAATTGTAATTGTAATTGTAAAACTATGAATTTTTAATACTCACGTTTGCTTGAAAATCATATAAGTAAACAATTTTTTAAAATAGAATTTCCATTAATTTTATACTCGATCATCGTACATTTTATTGAATACACATAAATTTCCATTGCACTATTCGTCCTTTGTACTAGTCATTCGTCGCTACATTTTTCACTTTAAACTTTTTCGCAAAAAATTGCCTTATATTAACTTACACAAAGCAATTACGCGTGATTTAATCTGTCATATTTTTTCGAGTTTCTATTTTATTACCCTTCAAACAATTACCTAATACTTATTTTCTTAGCAATGGCATCATTTTTCAACCAACTCTGTGAGATGACTTAAGAACTTCAAGTGTGTATTAAGAGTTAGAAAAAGAAAAAGCTTAGGTGGCCAGGATATAATCGTTATTCTTGCTTTTATTACTCGTTTTAACGTTTTTTTTACTCTCTTTTATACGAATTATAGAAAGAAAAATTATCGTTGTGGTCATTAAATTCAATCGCAAATTTTCAATCAATCTCTACATTCTACACCGTTCTGAATAAAATAAATAAATTAAAATCGAAAATATATTTGTCTAGATTGCCTGTCTAGAAGCACTGGATTTTTTAAAAATTATGTCTGTTTCTAAACTTGCATGGATTAATGTCGTATAAAATTTTTTCACTTTCTAGTATTCGAAATATAGAGAGATTTCATTTTAACTGTTAAAAAAATTCAGCGTCGGGAATTTGATGAATCTCCACGATTTAGACTTCCCTGAATCCGAAATAAATAAATAAACAATTTTCGGATCATGTCTGTCTGCGTATGTTCAAGATAGCTCAAAAATAGAAAGTGCTAATGAAATACATAATTAAATTAATATTAATTATTATAATAATGAAAATAAATATTATTATAATTAAAATAATAAATTATTATTATAATAATGAAATTTGGTATTTAACACTAAAATTGGTGATCTTTATCAAATTTTGAATGAAATCTGTCTATTTGGTGTACATGTGTCCTTAATAACCCAAAAACGTAACAAACTAGAAGGATGAAATTTCGAATATGGCTTTATTACGACAATTGTAGCTACGGATAAAATCTTCAGAGGTGTCGATTTGTCTGTTCGTAGTGTGTGAACACGATTACCCCAAAAATTATATCCCAGTATTAACTAGATGGGTGAATTTTTGTAAATGACCTCTATACCAGTGGTGCAGTCGCAAAACGAGACGTGCCGGAACGCTATAACCAGGGTAACGAAAATTGCGTTATTTTAACCCTTTATAATGCCATGGTAAGTATACTTACCACCAGAGGCGGCTCGTGAGCTCAGAAATGAGGAGGGCTGCAAAAAAATGTTTATCAAGCCAATACAATTTTAAAAGCTACTTTATCACCAAGTAGGCCAAATTTTTTAAATTCCAAATCCAGATGTGAAAATTTCCTGCTTTTCAAACAAAATAAATAGCCAGTATGACATTTTCTATTAGTTTTACTAACAAAAATTAAAGTGAATGTTGATGTGACGAAAATAATAATACTCGGAGCTTCACATACATGCTTCCCTCCTTGCCCAGTTCACTCGATAACACTCTTTCAAAAATGAATATCAAATAACTCATGTACAGAAAATTTATTTTTAAGCTAAAAACATATTAAATACATTTTTTACTGAAATACTCTAAAAATTGGAAAGTTTTAGAATAGTATTATTTGCTTGAATCTGTCTTCGCAACGCGAACCGAAACTCATAAACAGCCAATGAGATTGCAACTTGTGTGAGAGTGAGGAAAAAAGAAATATATATTAAAAGGAGCATCTTTCTTTCGTTCAGTTGGCTCCGTGCCAGCCAGAGCTGTGTTGACTTTCAGCCCATAGCCCGCCTAAGCTAAAGGAAGAAAGAGTTGCTTTTTCATTCCGGATTTTCTGCGCAGTGAACGGATTTCGGTGGGGGGGCAGATTATTTTGCAATTCGGACCTCCGTCTCTCTTCGTCTGTATTCATTTTATGCCTTTTTTTCAATTTTTTATTACTTTTCTTTTTCATTTTCGTAAGTCATTGAACTCCGAGAGTGGAAAAGTAAGCAAATAAGATTCAAAACGAAAAATACAAGTTTAAAAAATAATTTCAGGGGTGCTGCAGCCCTAATGGATGAGCCGCCACTGCTTACCACCAAATTCATTAATTTTTAAATGCGTTTCTTAAGGCTGGCATAAGTTCTTGCCAATTTTTTTTCGATGAAACAAAAACCGAGGTGTTCCAATCTCTTTTCTCAAACATGACGAAGTGTCTGGACATGATAATTAAATACTAATTAGCAAAATTAATTAACAAAAATGAATGTCATCGAATAAGATAAATGAATCTCTTTTCTTAAATGTATCTCAATTCCAAAGCCATTTTACTATAACACAACTAAAAAAAATGGCATTTTAAAGGGTTAATAATGGTTTTATAATTTTTTCTCGTTTATTTCTCGCAAAAAATGGACTGTCGGAACGGTGTTCCGGCTCCACTACATCCCTGATTTACACGTAAATCGTCACATGGTTCCCATAGTAGTTTAGTTATATTAAGGTCTCGTTTTGAAGCAACACGAGGGTTATTTTGGGACGCTCCTCATAATTTTGAGCCACGGTCAGATGACGAGGACGACACCCGAGCTGGCACCCCCTCGCCAAAATTCCACACCAACGGGAGGACGTTTAGCCACAAGGTATGATTTAGCGTGCAACAGGCCCCATACACGGCGGATCTTCAGTGGAATCGGGTTTCGAGCCTGGAACCCTTCGGCCCCAAAGCCGAGACCTTGCCACTAGGCCACCGCGGCTTTGGTTCCTATAGTAATACAGTATTGAAGAAGGTGCGTTGGGAATGGCTGTGGGATTTTCACCGATGGCATTAAACTTACGGAATGTAGAAACATGATGCTGTTTATAAGCTGGCATAATCGTTCGAAACTTGTCTGCAGGATTGACTGCTGGACCACAGGACCTAAGAGCTATCAAATTTGGCACGCAGTTACTTCTTGGGTAGTAGGGGGTCACTACGAAAAGGTTTTCCATAATTTTAATTAGAGTTTTAATATAAAATTAATCAAATTTTTCGCATAAAATCCATTTTTGAAATGCAAAAAATTAGCTTTTCAGTGCTACAAATTTTTTTCCGTGCTTGTTTCAGTCTAATTTTAATAAATTTTTAAATACATTTTTAAGTATACTTTACAGCATTTTTTTCATTATTTTAAGTTATTGTATTAACACGCGTTGCAACTATATTAAATACATTTGTTTATGTGATATCCTTACTATTTTAAGAGTAAATTTTTAAAAATAATATCGAGACAGACGAATCAAACCAAACCATTACCATACTATAAAGTTTTGGACTAGAGGTTAGAATTTCGTTTAACTTTTTTCCACCTTGGAGTAACCGCCCCTTGAAAATAGAATTGAACTGAATGAATACCTTAAACTTTCTAAACGTTGTCCGAATTTTAAAAAAAATTCATGATAAAACAATTACTCTTCATGAAATTGCTTTAGTAGAGTAATTAAGCTTGATTTAATTTCCCATAAGTCATTATGCCTCTTATTCTTCAAAACAATTACACAATGATATCTTTCCCAGCAAATGACTCCATTCTTCGGATGACTTCAGAGTTGTAATGCCACATTACGATTAAGAAACAAATAAAAATGAAGGCCCGCCGAAATTGCCCATTTGTGCAAGGGAGACGTGATATTGTTTGCAAATGACTTATGCAAACCAGCAGTGGGTAGGAAATGGGAAATCTATTTCTGTCTGCTTCCATTTCGCTTTCGTTCTCAGAGCACACCCTTGCGTTCCTAAAATTGCTCCCCGCGCTCCTTCTACATGTCCCACTAACCTGGTTGGGGAAACCGGAAGTGATGTCACTCCTCGCCATCCGGGTTGTCGCGCAACTGTCAGCAGTGTGCAGGCGACGCCTCTGCCCGATGTCACGTGTTTCTCGACTAGAGCACCATTCGGGGAAATTTGGGTTTTTTTGGAGTCTCATTCACAAGTTCTGTAGGTATGAGGATCTGCATGGGAGAGGCCTGCTTGGGAAAATCCATAGCCTGATTAGAACTTCGGTTAAATAAGAAGAGGTGGAAACATTTTTATGGAAGTGTTTACAGTTTTACGACATTTTCACTCATACCAAATGATTGCAGGCCGCGGTGGCCTAGTGGTAAGGTCTCGGCTTTGGGGTCGGAGGGTTCCAGGTTCGAAGCCCGAATCCACCGAAGATCCCTCGAGTATTGGGCCTGTTGCACGTTAAATCATACTTAGGGGGGCAAGTGATCTCCAGTTGGTGTGGTTCGGAAATTTGGAGAGGAGGGTATCAGCTCGGGTGTCGCCCTCATCATCTGATCGAGGTTCAAAATTTCGAGGTCCGTTTAAACTTGCATCTTTGGATGTGGCGATCTGAGAGTTAGGAGTTGTGATTTTCAAATTTTGGCTATGGGTGATGGAAGCTGTGACGGAGATATTTGATTTGTTGCTCATTTTTAAGATTTAACACACAATTGAGTCTATTATGCTTTCTAGGAATTTAAAATTCATTCAATACCATATTTGTGATTGCACATGAATCATAAGGCAAAAGTTAGATTTTAAGAGTAACAGTTCATCACACCTGATTAATTTCTACATTTTAAGCCAATGGCCAAATAAGATGGCGTTGTGAGTCTTGATCTTTAAAATAAAACATCCAGGTTTTCAAATACAAATTCAAATAAGCCAGATCGGGATAACTCTCTAGAAGTCAATGTGTGAGAGATAAATAACAGAAACATTTTAGATAAACATAACAATTTATTTAAAATTTAATTTTACTTCCTTGACTAAATAACATATGCATATGGACATGACATTTCAAAAAGCAAATCATCACACTCAATACTAGGATAGGGTCCTTCCATCGATGTAAATATATACTCAAATTAACATATCTGCACTTTGGTCAAAGCTACATAATAATTTCATTTTTTTCAATTTTACTGTGACAAAATTATATTTAACTAAAACTTCTCAAAATGTTTTGCATATATATTATAAATCAAATTCTGTCAAACAATATGTGTATTGTAAAAGTTGTCACAAACATCTGCAATAAAGCTGAAATTGATATTTCGCTAATACATATTTTCTAACCTTGTAGACAAATTCATGAGAATAAATAACGCAGGTACAATCACTTATTATTCATTGTGTGCAACATTAATTTATCATCTGCTAAAACAAATTTCGGCTGTTATCAAATACTCATGATCAACTAAATTAAAATTTACTACTCAGGATTTTTTATATTTTTATTTATTTTTTAATGGTTTATCTTTTGTCAATATACATTTAAATTTCAAAAAAAGGAAAAACAGACTTATCTGGCAGGTGAGGCATGGCAACCCCCTTCGGGTTTCATTTGCTCGGGAACATTCAAGTAAAGTGGTTTGCAGCGGGTGTTGGCACAGTTCATACCGTCTTCAGCAATGGGCTTTGCTTGGGACATTCCGGCATTGTTCAGACATCAGAGGGATCTCTCTGGTGCTATATGGACATCACAGTGGTCACACTAAGGCTGCAGTGCTCTTGTCAGCAATTCTGCGGGGTTTCAGCGTGGTAGCACTGCACATGTCCTGCTTTTCTAATTTTGGCCCAAGTTGCTTTCTGGGTCGGCTCTGGACAGTTGTAGCCTTCTCCACGGGTTTCTTGTCTTGATTATGCGTCTTTCTGGCTTTCACTCCTCGATATCCCACCGGACAATTTCCAGTTCTAGGCTTAAGATGTCTCATGTTGACGGCGGACATTTCTCGAGATTAAGGGGTTGGTTCTGGTACCCCCGGTTGGGTCTGGAGACGTCATTTTTCCCGTTGTTAACTTGCGGAAAAAGTGACATCTCCCAACCCAACCGGGGGTACCAGAATAGACCCGCATAACTGGCCTGCACACCTTGATGGATTTATCAGAATACAGCAGTATCTTTCTCACAGTCACATATTATTCAGCTTCAACGCTCTAAGTCCAGCGTCCAGAAAAAAAATCATTTTTTCGCCTCCATGAGAACTGTCAAATCATTTTGTCTTCACCAAAAAAGTCTTCTTTCCACTCGCAAGCACTGCCATTTTGAATCGCCCGGGGAGTCGCCAAGTCCTAGCCAGCAATGCCAATTTTGAATAATGATGAAAGCTCGAGTAACTTAAATTCTGCTCGCCAAGAGAAGCCAAAATAGCCAAGCACTCTACGAGTGGTTAAATCATGCAATGACCAACCAGAGCGAGCTCCGAGTTATCTGCAGCCAATCATTGAATTTTTATTTTAATTGGAATGAGGGGCTAAACCTTAAAATTAATGCGACAAACTGCCACCGTAGAGCGGAAGCATGGGCGTGGCATGTCAGATGGCCAAGAAGTACGGGTCTATTTTGGTACCTCGGTTGGGTCGGGGGGCCGCCCTTTTTCCCCCGGTTAACCACCGGTAAAAGTGACGACCCCCAACCCAACCGGAGGTACCAGAACAGACTCCGTAGTGGACAGGCGTTTCCGCCTGAAAAAAGAATCCCGCAGTGGATTCGAATCTCAAGACATGTCAGGGGTCAGTAAAGAATGCACACATTTCCGCTCTGGAAAGGCAGCCGTCTCCCATACGTGCATCCCTTGCGGAACTTTATAAGTGGGTTCGAATCACTTGCAAGAAAAAAAAGGGAGGGGGGAGATGCCAGCTGAGAATTTGCCTTCACTGTGAGCTTGCGTGTTGAAAAAATATCAGACAATGTTTCGGATATAGCACACAGGGAATGGAAATTTTAAATTAAACACAGAAAATTATTAATAATTTGGATAAAAATAAATGCGGATTTTTCAATATAAAAAGTCGAAATTTGAATTAGTTTATAAAATTTGTATCTTAGTGAGCAAATACAAAAAGAATTTTGTCAATGCAGCACGACAAAGCAAAAATTTCAATAATCCCTATTCCTGGGAGGTTTATGAAGATAGCTGAAAGGGAAGGGGACAAAGCCATTTGCCAGATCATTTCATACAGGTAAGCAGAACATACTCAAACCATCTGAGAGATATCCCGCGCTTAACGGAGGGTTAATTTCGGACTTAATAAATAAATAAGAAAATTTGGTCGAAGTGTACCACTAAAAATCTAACTTTTATAACTTGTTTAATGACGACACTTTTTGAGACGCTGACACCAACAAGTAGTGGCGTAGCGACGAGGTTGCAAGGGGGGTATCGATGCCCCGGACAGGGGGCGCCATTGAGACAAAACGTTACAGCGTTTATGTCACTTTTTAAAGCCAAATATGATCAGAGAGCGAAGAAATAACACCATACCCTCATTTACATTCGCTAAGGAAAAGGTAAATTTTGCTCCGAGAGCCACTTACACCACTGCCAGCAAACGTCAAATCCAACGCAACATCAAATTACCACACGGTAATTTACTAAAATTTAACTTGCAAAACAGGAAAACTGCATTAAATGCCCATAATCCCCGCCGCCACCATAATTAATTAATCAGTTGTTTGTTTTAAAGTTCACACAGAATCGTCACGACAAGAATTAAATTATCTGCAACCTGCATTTCAGTCAATGAGGCTCATTTCTTCGGCTTTTTGATTGACACCTGATGCAAATAACACCTGAGTTTAAGCCAAAAAGTAAAAACTGCTGGCCACTTAAAGCAAACAGAACCCTCACGTCTGCTTCCTAGTGGATGTGGCGTTTTCAATTATCCCCACGATTTTCCATCACGAGGAAGACTGCAAGTCATGTTGCCAACTCAAGTTTCTAATCAAGATGTAAAACAGTCTGCTGCTGCAATTAGGTGTATGAAATTGGATAACCTGTTCGCTGACTGAGAAACTGGAGGTCCCGCAGTCACCAAAAAGCAGACTTAATGACCTGTTTACTGATTTTTGTAACATTTAAGGGCAGCACGATCATTTAAACCTTATTATAACTGACTCCTTTTACTTCTTGGTGGATAATGGAGGTTATTAATACCCAAAACGGTTCGAGTTTGTCTGAAGCTGAAACCTATGGAAGCGTCTGGTTTAAGGGTTTATTAATTTTAACGACAGGGTACTGAAGATTGAAGAGTAATATGAAATGTTTGTTTTGTTGAGATTGTTTGTTGCTTTTTGGATCATTAAATTGTTATTCTAACCAACAAAAATGGTTGCGATGACGATGTTTACCTTCTTGTTGGTAAAAATACGCTTAGAAGGATAATTCAATTTTTTTAAAAATGAAAACACAATCTTTACAGCGCTCACGAAGACGTCACGTGTAAATTGAGTTTCATCCTTAATCCTTATAATATAATAAATGTGAAAGTGTGTCTGTCTGTCTGTTTGTTACGCTTTCACGACCAAACTACCAAACCGATTTGGGTGGAAAATTGGCAGAGTTGCAGTTTGGAACACAGGAATGGACATAGGATATGTGATTTTATCATGAATTCAATATTTTTGACTACAGACAACAATTAAATAATTAACAAAGCCCATTGACTCAGCGAATCGCGATGAAGATAATCATTTTATTTGTCAATCAACTGCCACGTGATCCTTAAGGAATGCGTAAACAAAATCAACTATCATGTGATCCTTCAGAAAAGCGCAAGCATGTGGAATTTTGGCGGCGGGAGGATAGAACTGAGGACCTTTGGGTTACGAGCCGAAAATCCTAACCACTAGACAAAAGGAATTCCCAATGTCCCATTACCCGGGAAAGTTGAGGCCATTTCAAATTTTCCCCGACCCAAAACAGTTGAAGATCTGAGACGATTTTTAGGCATGCTCAATTTTTTCCGTCGGTTTTTACCTCAGGCGGCTCAAAAACAATTACCTTTACAAAAAATGTTGGGGAAATGTAAAAAACGCGATAAAACTCCACTTAATTGGACTGACGAATCTGACCAAGCTTTTCAAAATTGTATTAACGATCTTAAGGAAGCAACTCATCTGGCACATCCTAACTCGAACGCAGCAATAATTCTAATGATGGATGCATCCGACAGAGCTATTGGTGGCTGTATACAGCAACGCGAAGGCGATTCCTGGAAACCATTAGGATTTTTCTCCCGAAAACTCAGCACGGCAGAACAAAAGTACAGAGCATATGACCGGGAATTGCTAGCTATTTTTGCATCCATAAAATATTTTCGCTATTTGCTAGAAGGAACTAAATTTACTATTTTAACTGATCACAAGCCAATCACTTATGCTTTTTCACAAAAAAATGAGAAACTGTCGCCACGTCAAATACATCATCTGAATTTCATTGCTCAGTTTACTGTGGATATTAAACATATTAGTGGAAAGGACAACGTGGTAGCCGATGCTCTTTCTCGCATCGAAAGTATTTCCACTTCCCCTCTGGCTTACGAAGATATTGCTCGTAGTCAACAAGACAACGAGGAGCTTGATCTTTTACTTAAGCAGCCTACTAGCTTGAGTTTGCAAAAGTTGCAAGTTCCAAATACAGATGTGATGCTATATTGTGATATTTCCACTCAGGTCATCCGTCCCTACATTCCAAAAACGCATAGATATCAAGTGTTTCGCAACCTACATGATCTTGCTCACCCTGGTGTGCGTGCCACAGTTAGGCTCATATGTAGCCGTTTTGTTTGGCCTAAGATGAAGCAAGACATTGTTAATTTTACAAGATCTTGCATAGCTTGTCAAAAATCCTAACCACTAGACAAAAGGAATTCCCAATGTCCGGAGGCGGATATTGGTTAATATACATCACAGTAAGATGGCGTAGCACGGTGCGCCACAGGAGCAACCCCCAGCTTGTTTGATATTATCTGAATATCAAGGAAGCGATGTGCTGCGTGCATATGCGCAGATTGCTGCCCAGATTGGTGGTGCGCAGGCACGTGCAGACTTTGTGCTATGAAATGGTCATAGACTTTGCGTGCTGTGAAATGCGTCACAGGCTTTGTGCTATGAAATATGTCATAGGCTTTGTGCTATGAAATGTGTCACAGGCTTTGAATTGGGAGAGCTGCGTTGCTGTAGGAGTTGTCGTGCTGCCATCTGGTGAATGTAGCATAAGATGGAATTGACCTGATATTTGGTGCTGCCATCTATTAGTGGGACTGAAGGTTGTTGTTGCGTGTTCTTTGTCCACGAATCACCACTTTGGCGGCAGGAGGATAGAACTGAGGACCTTTGGGTTACGAGCCGAAAATCCTAACCACTAGACAAAAGGAATTCCCAATGTCCGGAAGCGGATATTGGCTAATATACATCACAGTAAGATGGCGTAGCACGGTGCGCCACAGAATAACTTATTTTTGAAGTCAAACATCACGCGATCTTGCTGAGAAAAGAAATAATTAATTTGTGGAATAATAACCGAAAAATAGACGCCGGGACAGAAATCTAATGATAGATATAATATAGTTTCAAGAGTTTTTAAATTAAAATTTAAAAACTAAAGTTAATTATAACTAAAGGAAAATATCGTTCAATGTTTGCTTAAAATAAGAGCCTAATTTAGTGGAAAGGTTGCCAAAATTATTCTTTATCGTTCTTTTTATCGACATCCAAGATTTGTTTGGCGGTTAAATTTGTAACCAAACGATTTGAATAATCACTGACGGTTAAATTCTAAACCAAACGATTTAGCTAATTGCAATAGTTCCATTTCGAATTTTAATGCTTTAAGAGCTTTTTTTTAAACCGATTTAAAAAGAAAGGATTATACAAACCCAATGAACACGGAATTCAACGTATTGTTTATTAAAGAAAGAACTGATTCAAACTTGGCGCTTTCCAAACAGATTTGGCGATTTCTAGAGATTCAAACAGTGTATTAAATTGGGAAATTTTCAAAATTATTCACAGTACAGAGGAACTGATAAGCAAGGTTCATCCTGCCCTACAAGCTAATAAGAGGAATAGAGATTGGTTGTTGAATGGGTAATTTTGGCACTGACTAATGAAAGTTTAGATCAGATATATAAAAAAAATATTTCACAAATGGAGGGATGTATTACAGAATATGTATCTGTAGATGCGGTAATGGGCAATAACAAGTAACGCCATATCCTGTAGAGTTCTTCAACTCCTTAGAATTGTCAGGGGTACCCTTCCGACAAGCTAAGATTAAAAGTCTGTGTGCCAGTGCTATTGATACGTAACCTGGATGTACCGAGACTGTTCAATGGCACACGGTTACAAATTACATACCTAGATCAAAACGTCGTGCCAGCTACTGTTATGACTGGTATAGCGATATGAGAGAGATTTTTAATTCCATGCTTCTAATTTCTATCTAGCTCGTTTCTTGTGTGAGTTATCGCCTAATGGCTTTCAAATATTCATTGTGCCGTCCACCCATCAGGTGTATAGATGTCAAAGAGTAAACCACTTTCGAAACATTAAGCATAATTTATGTTAGTATGGCAGGCACAGGTTGCCAGATGGTATCTTTCAATGTTGCTAATGGCAGTGGCTGGTCGCAAATGACTTAGAAAATTATTTGATTTCAAGTATTCCCACATAAAATATGACAGCCTGTAGACATTATCAAGGTAAAATATACAAAATGAACATTAAAGTTAACTGTAATATATCTTTCAAAATACTTTTTTTTCTTCCTTCATTAAATTAATAACTATTTTCATAAAGCATTATACAAGTTGCCTTTTAGGCGAACTTTTCACTCAATATCTCTTCCTTGCAGCGATGTCTTGAACAAAAACTGACCAAACATGCACATTCAGTGCTGTCAATATTTTTGAATTGCGTCTAAACCATCTATTAGATAAATATTAAGAGGGAAAAAATACAGCATAACTCGATTAACCGGGCCTCTGAAGATCTGAATTGACCGAGTCTGTACCAGAATATCGAACTGTGTTATTTATTTAAAAAAATAAAAGAAAATTCCAGAAAAGGATGGCAAAGTGTTGGCATGCCGATTTTAACGATGCGAAGGAATGCATAAGGTCGATATTGGTGATCTTTCATAGCTCAAGAAGTTATTTAAAGGAAAAAAAAAACACGAACACATAGTTCCACTCTTAATAATTTGAATAGTGATATGAGCAAATTAGATGCATTTTCATTAAAGAAACGGCACTCTAAACGTGTCGGAAATTTTCACATTGTTGAGTGAGGGTGGGTGGGTGTATATGCTTCCCAGAACACTCTTAAAGAATCAATGGGAAATTCAAAGGAAAACAGCGAAAATGAGTAACATTCGTGAATCTTCTTATCAAAACTGTTTCAAAAAATGCGTGTAAAAAATTTGATAAGTAATAAAATAGTTTGTTAAAATATTAATATTGTATAGCAACGGATTCGGAAACCCTCCGCACTTATGAAGTAACATGTGGAGACGTAAGGGTACACACATTGCAGTAATGAAATATTGTATAGCAACGGATTCGGAAACCCTCCGCGCTTATGAAGTAACATGTGGAGACGTCAGGGTATACACATTGCCGTAATGAAGTATTATATAGCAACGGATTCGGAAACCCTCCGCGCTTATGAAGTAATACGGAGATCGTCAGGTTACAGGCTGATTGACCATAATGAGAGTATTATATAGCAAGAGTTCGGAAACCCTCCGCGCTTAGAATGGAAGTAACATGTGGAACGTTCAGGGCATACATTGCCATATGAAGTATTTATAGAACGGATTGGCAAACCCTCACGCTTATGAGTAACATTGGAGACGTTTAAAGTGATGTAGCACATTGCATAATGAAGTACTTTATGCATGGATTCGGAAACCCTCCGCGCTTATGGCGCAACATGTGGAGACGTCAGGTATGCCACATTGCCGAATAAAGTAATATAGCAACGATCTGGAAAAAACCCTCCGCGCTTATGAAGTAACATGTGGAGACGTTAGGGTAAACACATTGCCATAATGAAGTATTGTATAGCAACGGATTCGAAAACCCTGCGCACTTATGAAGTAACATGTGGAGACGTTAGGGTAAACACATTGCCGTAATGAAGTATTGTATAGCAGGGGATTCGGAAACCCTCCACGCTTTTGCGCATGTGCCGGGAGGAGTTATTTTCATCAAAATAGGGGGAAAGCGAAGAAATGGAGGGTGATTTTTAAATTTTACTGAGCGTGATCTAACAAAGAACTCCGGAAATGCGCTCATATGACTCATTGCCTGACACCCCTTTCCGGTGTAAAATCGTCCAAAAGTGGTGGTCTCGGAATCCGTTGCTGAACAGTATGTGGTAGTACTTGCGGAATTTGAAATAAACATTTTGGAAAACCTTGTGGAAAGAAAAGAAGGTATGATTTAAAATTTGATCTCTACTAACCGAGTTTTCGATTATCCGAGTTGATTAAGGTCCCAATCAGCTCGGATAATCGAGGTTGTGCTGTAATTAAAAGTCTCGGGCAGGGATGATGTAGAACTCCACTGCTTACTTTGTTTTATCCAAAATCTTAGAAACGTTTCTTCCGTGGCATTGAGTGTAATTCATATCCATTTGAACTCTCAGATTTTCAATTATTTCCTGTTAATTGAAATTCTTTCAAAGAGTATTCAGAAAAAAAGAGAGAAAGATTAATGGTGAGAAGAAAAGCCATTGAAGGTTACATCTGCGTTGGCCGATAATAGTTGCTTTATTCCATTTTGGTTGACGTGCTGGAACCTGCTCCCTGTTATATTGAAAATAATGCAGATTTGATACGTCGTGATTGTTCATCTTCGAAGAAAACCATTTATACTCAGATTCTGCAATGTAATTGAATGCAATTGAGCCTCAGAACAAATTATTTTGGATGTAGGCTCATGCTTGTACACTTACTGCTTAGAGTGGATCCCCGGGAATGTCATTTATTTTAAAATTGTTCAACTCAAATGCACATTGAAGCAGTTATACAGGGTGATCCGGAACTTCAGTGACAAACTTCTAGGCGTGTTCCTATTCAGGTCAAACAATTTGTGCAATAGAACACGGGATCTCACGTGGAAATGGCGAGCAGCATGGAAAGCGTATATAGTTTCAAAAGGTATGTAAAACAGAAATGGGGGTGGCAAACGCGCAAAGTGCGAATGCTATAGGTGGCTGTTTATCACGGAATTAAGTAAAAGAAAGAATACACAGGATAAAGAGTACAACTCAGGTTTAAAGAAATTCAAACTTACAATAGCACAACAAGATAGTTGCACATGAATACCAGCATGAGAATCATATAGGGGGGAATGCGGGGACATTGATACACTTTTTTTTGGAAAGAAAAAAATGATTTTACCA
Organism: Araneus ventricosus; assembly: GCA_013235015.1. Lineage (NCBI taxonomy): Eukaryota > Metazoa > Arthropoda > Arachnida > Araneae > Araneidae > Araneus > Araneus ventricosus. The sequence goes on from BGPR01003640.1 coordinate 51,689, forward strand.
ACGGTCAACGGTAATACTTAGAAATAATACACTTTATTCGTACATTTATTAATCTAATACAGGATTTCAGTCGAGTTTTGGTCATAAATAACATAATAAAATACTTATTGCATTTTTTCCTAACAATGGATTTGTATCAATCTGCCCCATACTAAGGGTACATTGATACACTCGGAAATATCGAAAATAATGATGATTAATAGGTTAGGGATCAAAACTTGTTTCATCAATAAATTTTATGTTCCAAATCAAGGTTTAAAAGTTTAACAAAGTAACAAACTTTTATTTTAATCAAAATTCAACATTTTTTAATGAGACTGGAAAAATGAAACAATAATGCCTCAAAAAATAATTTATGTCAGCAAATAATAAAGGAGAATGTGTGTGTGTATGTGTAAAATAATTTGAAGGGAGAGAATGTGTACCTCGAGGCCGTTTTTGGAAATGTTAATTAAAAATTCAAAAATCGGCTTCGAGATACACATTCTCTCCCTCCAAAGTATATTTACACACAGAACACATTCTCCTGTATTATTCATAGGGATAAATTATTTTTTGAGGCATCATTGTTTCAATTTTCCAGTCTCATTAAAAATGTTGAATTTTGATTAAAATAAAAGTTTGTTACTTTGTTAAACTTTAAACCTTGATTTGGAATATAAAGTTTATTGATGAAACAAGTTTTGATCCCTAACCTATTAATCATCATTATTTTCGATGTTTCCGTGTGTATCAAGGCACCCGTTGTATGGAGGAGATTGATACAAATCTATTTTTAGAAAAAAAGTGTAATAAATATTTTATTATTTCATTTATGACCAAAACTCGACTGAAATCCTATATCATATCCGCAAATTCATAAATATAGTGTTTTAATTCTAATAGTTTCCTTTTGTAAAACCATTTTTTAGCTTTCCAAAAAAAAAGTGCATCAATGTCCCCGAGTTCCCCCTATCAATGTTCCCGCGTATCAATTGACACCAACTATCCCTATAGCGTCGAACGGTAAGTTATTTGAACGTTTATTTCAAATACTTCAATTGTTAATTGTTGTCATTGCTTTATTCTGCTTGCCATTGCGTCTGTCATGCTATATACGATTTTTAATACAATTGGCAATGAACCCTCAAAGACTTCAACTTTTGCGTTTGTGACCCCATTTTTTGTTACATAAGTTGTTTCTCTTGTGACGTCATGATGACCCACAGCAGCTGATCAATGGAGCTCCCGACCATCCTTTATAATAAATTTAACAAAGCTATATAAAGTAGTATTATGCATTTGTTTTTACGAAATTAGAAAATATAGCCTTAAGTAAGAACTATGAGATGATTCACAAAAATTAATATTAAGTAAATGCGTAAGACGCGTCAAGTCATGGCAGCTCTTCACTCTAATTCTAGTAACCCATGACGTCTCGAAGCGGAAGGCGCTATTTTGCAAAGCGGCTCAATCTCATGATACCACTTTTACGCAAGTCGAATCTGATTGGCTAATCGGATCATGTCATCGGTCACATGGATTTCTCGCCAATATTCCAGTAACTTTTTTATTTTGAATGTGCGCGGTTTTTTCAATTACAAGCTTATGACGCTTTACGTTTTCAATGAAACAGCGAAGCTACGAGGTTCCCACTTTGCTGAAAGCGAAGCCGCTGATGTTTTTTAAAGTTAAACAATTTGCCCGGTACCCACTTCAGATGCCGAAGGCATCGCGTGCGCTTGCACAATCAGAAGGTCATGTGAGCTGCCAAACCAATCAGATTCGACTTGCGTTAGGTGGTATCACGGGATTGAGGCGCCTGTCTATTTTGAGTGAGTTCTGTCCTGGGAAGCAACGAGTAAGGTCGTATGTAAGCGGGCAGTTCTGGTTCGCAGACCGAAGCGGTCGCAGCGAGTGCTGGCTAGTGTTTGCCAGAAAGATGCCATTTGAAGGATCGAATCTGGCTAGTGTTTAATCTTGAAGTAGCAACTCAGAATGTTAGCTGAGGATGCTGGAAATTCTGCGTTTCTTTCATAATGTACGAGGGCAATTCGGAAACTAACCGCCGTTTGGGCGTGGCGCTGGAAGTACGGTTCGGAGCGCCTTAAATCGAATGCACGAGCAATCTGTGATTCAATAAGCTTCCAGTCTGCGAGTGAGAGTGTCGTAGAGCCAAGCGTTTGCCAGTTATAACGTGACAAAATGTGTGCCGCCATAGAAAATCCCGTGAAATGTGAGGTGCGAGGAGTGAGAAGATTTCTTTGGGCCAAAAGACTGTCAGCAGGGATATCCATCGTGAATTGTGTGCTGTATACGGGCCAAACATTATGAGTGAAGGTGTAGTGCGTCAATGGGTACGCTTTTTCAAGGACGGAAGAACAAACATCCATGACGAATCACGGAGTGGAAGGCCGTCTGTAGTGAGTGCTGATCTCATCAAAAAATCGATGAAAAAATTCGTTTGCTCCGTAATTTCACAATCTCCAACTTTCAGAACACCTTCCAAACATTTCTCGGACAGTTTTGTATGAGACAGTAACGGGAAAATTAGGCTATCGGAAGTTCTGTGCTCGATGGGTACCAAAAATGCTAACGGAGATCCACAAAACCAATAGAATGGGTGCTGCCTTAGAATTTCTTTCCCGGTACCACACGGATGGGGAGGACTTTTTGAACAGAATAGTGACTGATGACGAAACTTGGGTAGCGCATGCCAATGCGGAGACAAAACAACAGTCTATGGCATGGGGTCATACCGATTCTCCAACTCGGCTGAGGAAAGCCCTTCAAACTTTGTCAGCGAGGAAGCTGATGGTTACCGTTTTTTGGGATGCTCAAGGAATCTTGCTTATCGAAGTCATGACACGTGGAACAACAATCAATTCCGTAGTTTACTGTCGCAAGTTGAAGAAACTGAAAAGAGCCATCCAGAACAAACGTCGTGGCCTACTGAGTTCTGGGGTTGTGCTTCTGCACGATAACGCGCGCCCTCACACTCCTGTAAGAACAGGACAGGTTTTGCGCAAATTCAAATGGGATGTGTTTCAACATTCTCCCTACAACCCGGACATGGCTCCTTCTGATTTTCATCTGTTCACTGCAATGAAGAGGTGGCTTGGGGGACAGCATTTCGCTGACGATGAGGAACTTAAAAACGCTGTGACACATTGGTTAAAATCGCAGACGGCAGCTTTTTATGCAGAAGGAGTTGGTAAATTGGTAAAACGGTACGACAAGTGCTTGAATAATGGGGGAGACTATGTTGAAAAATAGAGGAGAGTTGTACCTTTGATATGTAAATAAATTTTTTCCCCTCTGTTCTGGTTTGTTTTTTACAGCGATTCGGAGGTTACTTTCCGAATTGCCCTCGTAAATATATATAATCATTTTGTATGTTTCATTGTGCCGTGTCCCATAGTTGAAGACAATAAAAAGCCGGGACCAAAATCTGATAGTCTCTTTTTTGTCTCCATCACTCACATTAAAGAACACCTACGCGGTGGATGTTATAAAATGAAAAAGGCTTTCCTTCAGTTTCTTCGTCATTTGTTAATAGCATAGCTGTCCAGTTACCATACCAGCAACACCATAGCATATTTAGACTGGCTCATTATCTGTAAACTGCGTGATGCGAAAATTGTTCAATGAAAAAAAAAACAAATGAAAGAAACTAGTACTATAAAGAGTGTCAAACAGACGGACGGACAAAAGGAAGAACGGATAGACATTCTTTCTGTAAATCGCGTGATACAATAATCGTTACGCAGAGAATGCAATGGCAGATGCAGTCAAGCCAGACAAAGACAAGGCAGACGAATCAAGCTTAAAGCATTATCATTCTACGATGTTTCGGATTAGAGGTTCGAATCTCTTTTAATTCTTTCGCGAGAAAGTTCTCCATTGAACGCAATTGCCACCAATCGTGTCAACAGTGCAATAATTTCTAACTCAAATGACTAGTTAATGAAATTTTGAGGTTCATGAGAACTGCATCTATTACCTACACATGCGATCTATATATTCAAAATAATTGGCAAAAACAAAGAATGAGTCCTCCAGCGCCAACCACAGGATAGATTTCGCCAATTTTTATTTCATATGAAAGCCTATCATCCCCAAAAGCGTCGTAAGTGGTCCGCTGTTCCCCACCACTCTCCATCTTCGAGAGAAATATCAAAAACGCTACTTCACTGTACATTCTCTATGGGAAAAAAAACCATGAGACAATTACTCAGCTCCAACCACTTGACCGATTTCGACAATTTTTATTTCATATGAAAGCTCAGGACCCCTAGATACGTCATCAATGGTCATCTGTCCTCCACCACTCACCAGTTCTATTCTCGAGAAAAATCTCAACAACAGTGTTTCACTGTAAATTCATTCTGTATGGGGGAAAAAACTTGAATAATTCCCCAGTCCCAACCTTTGCATCTATTTCAGCAATTTTTATTTTATATGAGAGTCATTACCCCCTAAATGCGTCATCAGTTTTCATCTGTTACCCTTCACCCTTCAGTTTCGAGAAAAATCGAAAAATAAAACTTTTGAATAGTCCCCCTGCTTCAACAACCTCCGTTTCTCCACATTGCAAGTATAGCAACAGGCTATTACTATTACGGCCAAATAGGTGGTCGCCAAAAGTGGCTTTATTTTTGTTATATTTATTCTATACATATTCCGATACGAGAAAATAAAATGAAAGAGAAACTATATAATATTGGAGAAATGCTAGCCTGCCCTCCGAAGCTCGCTTCGGAAATTTCATGGCTTCCCTATTAGCACAAGATATTGTACGATATCGCCATGATATTGCTCGATATTCTGAATGCCGCACAATATTGTGAAGATATCGTAGCAATATTGTAGGGCATCGTGTGCTAATAGGGTTTTCTTTCATGTGATTTTTAAAAAAAATTGAAAATTGAAATATTGGGGTGACCTGTGCTGATATTGAGAGAACATGTACTCCCTCTCACTTCCCACCCAATGCTACCTATCTCACTCGGAACATGTAAAGTGAAATTATTAAATTCGCGACTGTGGAATATCTCGCTACGTCCAATAGATTAGCAAGCTTATTTCTAGGTACATCTGTCATTGGAGGAAATTTTATGACGCAGTTGTGATACTCCAATGACGTGCCCGATGTAAAAGAGGCAAAAACCAATCAGAGGTAAGAAAACTTACACTGACAGCTTCACGTTTCAAATATTGCGTTATGATCATAAATCTGATATTATAATTAAAAAAAATAAAAGATCGTATTTTAATCTTCTGAGAGTAATTATCTCAAAATGAGGCAAGAAAACCTTTCTTGGAGATACTTGATTACAAGAAATAATGAGGCTGGTTACAGAAGAAGCTATACTTTCGCAAATAGAATGTTAAATGAGCTTTTTATTTTGGAGAAAACAATAAACCCACCACAATGAAGCTAATAAAAATGTCCATTATATCCAACTTAATGATTTCCTTCTTCCCGGAAGCTGGAAGTAAACATTCTTCCAATTTGCCAAGAAGACTCATCTTGCGACAGATTTAATATCGTAGCTGAGAAAAGCTGTTCCTTTTTTTAATGACAAAGTAGAGGAAATTTGAGATTGCCAAGCCTGGAGAACTGGGATTCAGCATCTCAAAAATTAAATTATTTATAAAACATGCGGTGGTTGGGATTTAAACAGTGGCAACCATATGATTACAATCTTATTTTCTCGTATACGAAGTATACAAAGAGAACGTATTGTAATCCTCAAAAATTTCGAACTCGAGATTTAGATGAATTTCCACTTTATACACCTTTCTAAATCCAAAAAGCACATTTTTGAAATTATGTCTGTCTGTGAACACGATACCTCTAAAACAATTTAAGCTAGATGGATGACATTTGGTATGTGGTCTTTACACCAAATTGCGGATTTCTATCAAACTGTAAAAGAAATCCGTTCAATCTGTCTGTCAGTATCAGTGAGCACGATAACTCAGAAACTTAGATAAAATTTGGTACACAGTTTTACCATCAGAAATGTATACATGTATGAAATTTTGGATCAAATCCATCAACAGGTTGGGCATCTGTCGTTCTATATATACGCGTGTATGTGACGGCGATAACTCTTACTTACGACTTAGACAAATGCAATCTGGTATGCGGTCTTTTGCCCAAAATTGTATGCCAGCACCAAATTTCGGTTACTATCGGTCGAAAATAAGGCGTCCAAAACGCACACTCGGGTTTTTTACTTTCTCGTCAACGAAATATACAAAGAGAAATATTATAATTGTCAAAAAATTCTTACTCGAGATTTTGATGAATCTTCACGTTTTAAACCTCCCGAGTCAAAACACAAGTTTGGAATTTTGTCTGTGAACACGATAACTCAAAACCGTTTTGATCTAGAGAGATAAAATTTGGTATGTGATCTGCGTTCATGTGAACACGATAACTCAAAAATTTAAATAGCTAGGTGGATAAATTTGGTACACAGTTTTATCATCAGGAATGTAGGTCCGCATCAAATTTTGGACCAAATCCGTGAAGGGCTTGACTGTCTGTCGGTCTGTATAATCGCACGCTTGTGAACACAATAGCTCTTTAACATAGTGACTTAGATAAATGAAATTTAGATGTTGCCTTCTAACCTTAATTGTAGATTTGTGGCCAATTTTTGTCTCAGTCGGTTAAGAAAAAAGGCGTTCAAATTGCAAATTCGGTTTTCTTTATCTTACGCAGCCCTATTGTGTAATCGCGCCGGCTTCTTGATTTTACTTCTTCTTTTCGCCTATCTGCTTTAAACTCGTGGTATGCCGTTTCGCTTATTTTTTCTCCACTTGCGTTAAGGACGTTTGATGCGTTTTACTGCCTTTAAGCTTATTTTTTTCTCTACATGTGTTAGGGAGTATACGAGAAAGTTTAGGGGAGACTACTCCCGCTGGTTGATTACGATTACCATAATACGCAGCACAAAACGCTTCATATTGTGTCATGATATATGATGGTCGGAAGACGGTAGGGAAAAACACTACCGCTAGTATTGTGGGCCACCAGGCGAGTACCTGTAGATGGCGCTGCCATCGCCGATGACGTCAGAGCATCAAGCTGCCGAGAACAGTAGACGACGCATGAACGACGTTGGGTTTTTTCGGACAAGGACTAAAGACGACGATGGACTATCCAAAAGCCTTTTAATGACGAACTGCTTCAATGTACATATTTTTAATTGTAAATAATGCTTCTTAAAAATGTAATATTAATTCTGCATAATATAATAATTAGTTAAAGTTAACGAGTATTTATTTATATGGAACCCAATATTAAGCCTACCTAATCGCCTACAGTATTGTTTCCCTTTCGTCTTGCCGAGGTCTTAGATTCCGAGGGCAGTAAAAATCTGAGTACTTGTGGCGGTCCCGGTACTTCCCAAGGTCCACAATTTTTATGCAGGGGGAGAACGCCTATATTAGGGAGTAAGGAGAAAGTCGAGGGGGAGACCGTTTCTTCTTCTTTAACGATAAAAGAAAGGAAATCTGAGATTTCCAAACCAGGAGAACTGGAATTCAGCATCTTAAAGGCTAAATTCTTATACACACGGACAAACAAACCGACAAACAGTCTACCCGATGATGGATATAGTGCAAAATAAGATCAAAGTCCACAGTTTTGGTGCAGAGACCATATACTAAAATTCGCTCATCTAGCTACGCTTTTGAGTTATTGCGTTCACATATTCACGAATGGATAAATCGACAGACAGTCAACCTGCTGATGGATTTGTTCCAAAATTTGATAGAGATTTGCGATTCTAGTAATAAAACCGCATACCAAATTTCATCCGTTTGGCTACTTGCGTTTTACTTGTTATTCTGTTCACATGCACATGGACGAAGAGTACAAAATCTCAGACATATTTCATTCAAAATATATAGACATTTTCATTTCTTGTGTAACGATTGCATATTCAATGTCATCTGTCTGGCTATTGTGTTCACAGAAAGACAAGTAGACATGTAGGGTTGTCGTAATTAAAGTTCAGAAGACTTTAGAGCGTGCTCCACGGCTCCAAACGGAACAAAATTTCACTAGAATATAGCACAAACGGAACAAAATTTCACTAGAATATAGCACAAACGGAACAAAATTTCACTAGAATATAGCACAAACGGAACAAAATTTC
>BGPR01003640.1:59867-74750 GCA_013235015.1 Araneus ventricosus
ATGCGTTTTTTTCAAACCGAAAAAAAAATGAAAAGAAAGAAATATTGAAAATATTGGTACATAAATTGCGTTCTGGCAATATCTGAGGTAATTTTTGAAGATATTTTGCTAAATAAATCTAGGGAAAGTCTCATTCCATTGTTGTTAAAATTCAATTCGCACATTCAGATGGTTCTTGAATAGGGGTTCTCAACTTTTATTCCCTCGCGTACCCCTTGATTAATCTTTATATTTTCGCGTACCCCCTACTATCATATCCTCCCTCCACACACACCAGTCATCCGTCTATGCAGAGAAGTTTTTATCGATAATGTTAAGAGCTTATGTTAGCTTTAGAGACAAATGACTCGAATTATTAACATTTGCTGGACGTATTTTAACGTAGACTTGCATCTCTCCATAGTGGTCTCATGATGTGTCGGGAAAGAAAAAAATTATGACGCTTTTCGTGGTATATTTAAACGCTTATAGCTCCGCAACCAAATAATATTGAGAGTTGGTTTTAGTTTCATTTAACAGAGAAAGGTGAACTTTGAAGATTGCAAAAAGAATTTTAGAATTTGGAATTACAGTTTAGTCACAGTCAAGTTGCAAATTTCGTGAAAATCACGAAGAATTTTGATGACGTCACAGCGACCGATGCGCGCGCACGCATCGTATATTAATTGGATTTTAACAGATTAATAATTAATTCATTTCAGATTAATTAATTCATTCAGAGATTTAATTCATTTAAGAAAGGGCATAGATCATAGGTCAAAGTCACATAGAGCTACTTTAGTCACAGAAAGTCACACTTGAGTAATCGATTAATTAACTGTCCTTAATTAATTATTATTAACAATTGTTGATTTAACTGAGCTGTCCTTTCCATCGATTTAATTGAGTTGAGTTCGTTTTAGTTTCATTTAACAAAGAAAGGTCATAGAGCATAGGTCAAAATCACATAGAACTATTTAGTCACATAGAGCTACTTTAGTCACAGAAAGTCACAGTTGAGTAAGGTAAGTAAGTCTACGCCCCTCCATCCCAGCGACCGTTTCTCAGAGACAGCCTCCCGTCGAATTTTTTTTTTATTTTTTATTTGACCTTTTATTGCATTTTTGCAATAGTACGCCGAAACAAATTAAATAAGTGTTGTAATAATTTCACATTAACTTACAAGGATGGCTAAGAATTACACTCTGTAATAATCAACTTTTCAAGTGTTATAGTTATTAAATAGCATGTATTAACTTAGGGAAACAAAATTCTGTAACTTTTTAATTCCTTATGTTTTCTTTTTTCCGCCATTACCAAATTTGATGTCGCGTACCCCAACTAGTCCTTCGCGTACCCCCAGAGGTACGCGTACCACAGGTTGGGAACCTCTGGTCTAGAAATACGGTAGTCCCCGCTTGTAGTGATCACTGATGTAACGATCAATCGGTTGCACTGATCAAAATAGCGTGGGATGGATCTCCCGTACTTAAACACACAGAAAATCCGTCGGTTCTAGTGACCAACAGTTCGCTTGTAGTGGTCACTTTCGATGAGAAGACGTCACAGAATATGAGGACAATGACGATGTAGAGGGCAGAAGAGAAACTCTGCAAGCCCTTTGTGCTTCAAGATCACCCTAATACCGAACATTATGAATGCTTATCCGATGATCGAATGCTTGAAAACTTAAAAAAACAGGTTACTCTCCATAACTTTTTAAAGAAAGATAAAAAAATTAACTGTATATGGACTTTTTTTTCAATTCTGTACATTGTATTGATTTTCTTTTTTCTAATTAAAACAAATGAGTACATATCAGCAATGTTTCGTGGTTTGTTTTTATAAGCTTTTATTCAACTTGAGCGTCTTGTCCACAAATCTTGAGATCGATTTCTTACCCACTTCCAATCGAGCTACACCAGCTTTGAAATTTAGAGAAGTAGTAGGTTTTCGGAGATATTTCAATATTATGCAAAAAAAATTGCATTCTATACCTATTTTAAACCTAACAAAATGATATTAAAATTTTAAACCTATATTTGGGCGATAAAGTTTGGAAGGTGGTATGCTTACGTTTGCCGTGTATAACCTCTCAGCGCATTGTTAACTATACATTTTTGATTCAAGCATGTAAGCTGACAACAACAGCGCGCCGTTCGGACGTAACCTCCTTAATCCTGGTCATGGAGCTACGCATAAAATGATCCCTTTACCTATGGAAAGGTAACCTATCTTCCATGATTGAATAAAAGAAGATTGAATCAACTGAAGTCTTTTCCTTCACTCAGATATTCTACATTTCACCTTTAATAAGGATGTTTCATATATATCTATTCATTGAACGCCCGGACCAAATTATAACAGCTTTTACTATTGTCGCAATTTTATATTTAATTATATGAAACAAAAAGCTAACTTACACAAACTACAAAAACTAGCATAAAAATGAAATTACGTGATTAATAATTCGAAATGTCGAATGGTTTTTTTTATGTTATCACGATTTTTTTTCTTTCCTTTTTTCAAAGGACGTTTTTCGTCTGCAAAAAGTTCATTAGTCGAAAGATAATCATTTAACTCACGTACTTTTCCCAGCGATAACTTGTACTTGCGTAAACATCTCGTGATAAAATGTCATGACATTTGATCGGTATTAAGGTCAGCTGCATTTCTCGAAAACTTGACTAGAAAAATGTAGCATGTTTTTTAAAAAAGTTGAAATATGTACAGTGTAGAAAAAAAACGAACAGTATGCCCAAAAATGGAATTAAATGTAGTAAATTTTCTTGCGTAAAAAAATTGATGCAAAAATAATTATAAAATACAGTACAACCCGGGTTAACCGTACTAAAGAGGGGTTGTCGTTCCGGATACGACTTTTTCGGTTAAGCAACGAACATCTATTACAATTTTGAATCTAGTTACAGTATGCAATTCTGAAATGTTTTGAGTGTAAAATGAATTCTAACTCTCTTTATAGGCTACACTCATGCTCTTTATTAAAGTTAATATTCCATCTGACAGGCACTGGTAAACAATATCGTAATTAATATGGTTAATATGGTTAATACCCATTAATTTTATCATTGTAAAATTAATCACTGACCTTCTTGGAGAGGCTTAAAAGTGGAAATATCCAAAAAGTCTCGCCGACGCGATTATTTCCATACAGTACCAACAGTACGCGATTTTTGGATTTGCAATTTCAGAGGCATTTCGGATAACTCGGGTTTCGGTTCACCCGAGTTTGGCTAACCGGGGTTTTACTGTGATTAAAACCTCGGTTAACATATAATCCTCTGTTGGAGATTATCGTCGTGCCATACGGTAAAGCGTATTGTTTGTTATTACTCTTGTGCCGTACGGTAGCAGTTTTGTTGTTGTATGACGTCAAGTATACGTATATAAAAGCCATGTATTTTATCTCTCTCCAGAGTCACTATAACGAGCTATTCTCCTCCTCTTTGACTATGGAGGTATGTGATGTATCAGTAGCATGCATGTAATGTTTTTAACAGGTTTTATTTTATGTTCTATCAAGAAGATAGAATCGGCAGCGATAAATGTTATTTATAAATTGAAAATGGACTCCGTCTTGATTCAGCTATTCTCATTCAGCTATTTCTAACATCCTCGGTATTATACATCTGAAATTTTGGAATAACCCATCAGTGACCTAGTATGTTCAGGCAATGCTTGGTTGAGGAATTAGAATAGGAAAAGGAAAGTGTTAAGTTCTATACTGGCTGCAAACAGCACTTAACCAGCAATTTTCGAAAACTGGTTGGCTAATGTGCTTTGCACTGGAGCAGTGGACTGCTTGCTGGGGTCGGATTTACTGTTGGAGATTTTCCTACAATCGAAATACAGGGTATCTGGACTAAAGTTTCCAAAATAAAGGTTTGTACTGAGAGAGCCATACGTGATTACATTGCAACTTCGTTTAAGCGTCACTTGTTTAACCGTCAGTTTCTGTTATCCGTTATCGTCCAAAAAGCAAAATTAACTTATGTCTATAGTTTTACCATACATTCTCTATAGTTTTACCATACATTACTACTCTGATATTAAAGTTTATATTGATCGCTTTGTAAAATTCAATACAATATGTATGCATTATTCACGTTGAAAGGATTTTATTTTTCATCTTCGATCCAAGCCAGCATTGAAATCGCGCCACTGTCTGTATCAAGAGATTCCCGTTATCCGTCTATTCGGTTATCCGTCACAGCCCTGGTTCGGTCGGTGGCGGTTAATCGAAGTTCTACTGTAGTTATAAATTTCAGCCGCATTAAATAAGGAAGCTCCTCAAATGTTTTGGAGGTTAATGAAGTTCATTGTGAGCAGAATTGGATACTCTGCACAAGCGCACACTGTAGCACATCCTTTGCAGTATTTGAGATTCTAGTAAAAGAGTTGAAGTTGGTAGAAAGTGGAGACCCTGGTCTGACAAATTCCTGAATATTACGTTTTTCCGCTCTTTTTGTTTCGGGCATAATTAAAAAATTACGTAGCTCAAAATGTTGACATTTTGGATGGTCTGAAATAGTGTAAGCAGTCAGTTTAATGGTACTGAGTGGGCTAGAGATTAATTTCCATTTGAGCATTTGCAGATCCTCTAATGGTGTTCATATAGTTACGAAAATCATCCTGTGAGTGTACGGTGAAAGCAGTACAGCAAGGCGGATAATGGAAAATGACGCTTTATTCACGAATATTCTAAAAAATATGAAGACAGGGAAAAAAACAGCACTTACACAAATTAGCAAAACAAACAGACAGCAAATCACAAATAATAACAGTAGCAGCACTTTCCATAGTGCTCAGCTTGCACTGAAGACAATACGCCGAAGAGACTAGTTCTTCGTTGAATAGGTCGATATTTATACCCTTTTCCGAGAGAATGTGACGTCATATACAAATCTACTGAAGATTCTCCATAACTCCGTCCCTAATAGAGATAGAGCAACAATTCTGGTAGTTTCAAAAACCTTCATTTTGTCGCCAAAATGGTTGCCAAGTTTCTCGCCAAGGTCGGGTGTCATTAACTTCCATATCCCGGCATGGAATAAAACCTCTGTAAATGTTTCTTTCTAACCATAGGACTAACATGGCTGGGAAGCGACATTACAGTTTCGCAACAATATTGAGCTTCATTAGACTTCAAAGAAAATTGAGTAGTTGTCCTCTTCAATGCGATTGACATATTTAACTATTCATGAACTGTTCTCTCAGTATAAGCCACCTTTACCCGGACATCCTGCATAAATGTGAAAATCGATATTCCTCTCTAGGCCGAAGCCAACCGAAAATAAGTGGGGCCTGGGTTAGGGGGAAAATAAATTTCAAGAATATCACCCAAAAGCAGTCCACATGGGAAAGGAAAATTATCTACCTGTGAACCTAGGGGAGAACACAAGAAAACAATTGAAGAGAACTCAGTTTAGAACTAATTAAGTTTATTAAAGAAAACATATAAGTGTGAGATTATTTACAAGGATGAGATATTTACATATTTGACATGAGAGAGATTTAGGGTTTAGACATTATTTGGATTTTAACATTACGTAATTAGGTGAGAAGACAATTATCACTCCAAAATCTAATTACTTACATTATGTTTAAAAGATATAAGCCATTGCCGCTGTGCTACCAGGGGAGAAAACCCCATAGCTCGTTAAGCCTCCCTCGACCGCACGTCTATTCCATTGCAAATCTAAGAGTCAAATCATACGGATTAAAACATTACACTCAGTTTTAACGAAAAACTCCCACGCATGTCACGTGGTTTGGGAGGCAATAGCGCGTGATCTTATCTTTCGATATCTTTCTGCTGACTTTGCATTTATTCAAATAAGCTCGTTCGGAAAGTGAAAAAATATTATTAGGAAGGAATTAGACTTACGCTATTAAGCTACACGGGGAAAATACAATTCCCACATAAATATATCTCTGTTTCCCTGAAAATTCTACAGGAAAGCATCTTATTTCGATAAACTTCAACACAAAGAAAGACCCCAGATGATTCTTGGGTGCTCTAACCGACAGAACCTGTACCCGTTCCTTTTAGCATGAGTCCATTCGCAAACTTCATTATTTACTCCTAAATAAGTTGGATTAGTCAAGAGCTGCAAGTTTGCGAATAGAGGCTAAAACTATTTATGATGGCAGTACAGTAAAACTTCGATTAACAGTCACCATCGTTACTAGGGTTGCGACGGATAACCGAATAGACGGATGACAGAAATAGTTTAATACACAAGTACAGTAACTTGGTTTCACTGCTGGCATGGGACTTTAATGAAAATAAAATCCTTTAAAAGTGAATAATACATACATATTATATTTAATTTTACAAAACGATCGATGTAAACTTCAATGCAATTGTGTAGTAATGTAGAGAAACGTATTAATCTACATTACTTTGACGATGACGGATAACAAGAGCTGACGGTTAAAAGAGTAACGGTTAATCGAAGCTTTACTGTAGTTCTAAATAAACAGGGTATGACATATATGTATAAAAATATTCGGATCAGGAGCACTCTAGGAGAAAATGCACCAAAGTTAAAGGAGGAGAAACAGTAGTTAAAACTAAATTATTTATTTATAAAACATAATATGAGAAAGGTATTTACACGTATGATTACAGTAGAGTCTCCCTACAACGAAGTCTCTCTACAGCGAATTTCTCCCTATACCGAAATTTTTGACCGGAATGATAAATAACATTCAAAATATTCTCCATATAACTAAGTGGTTGTCTCCCTATAACGAAGTTTTTCAGGGGTTTATCTTTTCTATTTTTGTCATTTTTGAAGAAAGTTGATAATTTCTGTGCAACCAATTCGCTCACACGTGCCTGTTTCTGGAACCACTCACTCTTAAAATGTGAAAATTTTTCTGAAAATTTAACATCAAGAAATGCAAAGAAATGTAAAATAACGGAATTTTTCAAGTAAAATAAACGTAAGTACATACTAGTACAAATTATTCTCTAAATTGGTGAATTGTCTTAACAATGAGCATTTTATTTATACAATACAAATTAGTATAATTTTAACAAATTTATAATATATATTACTTCATTTTTAATTGAAAATCATAATTAAATACATTTGAACTTATCGCACCTATTGAAAAGTTTGGAACATTACTTAAATAACTGCAAAAATCTCTAATCTCCGTATAACGAAATTTTCTCTATAACGAATTTTTCAATTGGAACCAAGCGATTTCGTTATAGGGAGACTCCACTGTATTTACATATTAGATAAGACAGATTTAGGGTTTGTTAGTTACTTAGTTAAATATCAGCTTACACCACGTTAAAAAGGTTAGTTAGCCATCGTCCATCGCCGCCGCGCTAACAGGAAAGAGACCCCCCCTCAGCTGCCTATGCTCACCAATCCTACCGCATGTCTGTTCTTCTTGATTTCAAAAATCCATCTCTCTGATTAAAACATTACACTCGGTTTTCAACGGAGAGACACCTACGCATCACGTGATTAGCACGGAGAGAGCGCGTGATCGTTATCTCTCGATATCTTTCCACTGACACAACAATATTCAAATGAGCTTGTACGGAAAGTGAAACCAGCGGGAGTGGTCTCCCCTAAACTTTCTCGTATACTTTCTAAGTGGAGATTCGTCAAAATCTCGAGTTCGAATTTTTTTGACGATTACAATACTTTCTCTTTGTATACTTCGTATACGAGAAAGTAAAACAAACAAACCTGAAATCAAATATCTGTTGCCACGTTTCAAAAAAATATTATTTTGAAGCAGGCGCGATAAAATAGGCAATGCAATGAATACTAAAGCGAAAATTCTGCTTTGGAATTGAATTCCCAAGAAAACAATTTATACTACCACAACCGTAACAATTGCAAAAGAGCGTGAATAAAAGATTTGCTGAAATAATGAGATCGGTTTGATTTACAACAATAAAAAAATTGTTAACAATTGATGCTTGAAAACATTATTTATTGTTGTAAATAAAATTTACAACAATAACAGATTGCTACCAATACGCATGCGCATGAGCATCGGATTAAAAGAAATTGAATATGCAATTTGAACGCCTCTTTTTGACAAATTTGGTCCAAACTTTTATACGGACCTACATTCATAACGATAAAACTGTGTACCAAATTTTATCCATTTAGCTATTCAAGTTTTTGAGTTATAGCGTTCACATGACCGCGGACATACAAATAGACAGACTTCCCGTTGACGGATTTTGTCCAAACTTTGATAGAAACCTACAAATTATGTTCAAAGACCACATACCAAATTTCATCCCCGTAGCTCTAATAGTTTTCGAGTTATCGTGTTCACAGACACACACACAGACAGACATACAGACATAATTCCAAAATTGTGTTTTTCGGACTCAGGGAGGTCTAAAACGTGGAGATCCGTCAAAATCTCGAGTTCGAATTTTTTGACAATTACAATACTTTCTCTTTGTATACTTCGTATACGAGAAACTAAAAAATATTATTAGGAAGGAATTAAACTTACGCTTTTAAGCTAGACGGGAAAAATACAATTCCTACATATATTTGAGAATAAATAAAACATTTTTTGTGAGTAAAATTTAAAGTTTTAAGTATTGTAAGATTCCGAAAAGAAAGACGTGTAAAACTGTATTTCTTAAAACTTAATAGTTTGAGACCGCTTTATAATAATTTCAACAAACCCAGGTGTTTTGTGCATGACGACGTCGAGAAAAATGTTTTGTCCACATACAGTGTTTTGCCTTCGTCACACGATTCTTCATCAGTGAATTTGGAAGATTGTATTACTGTTTACTCAAATTATGAATAGTTATATTTCTACACGAGTGTTACTCGACAATAACGCAAATATTGAATGAAACTGTTTTTTAATTATAGCACAAATACACAAAAGAATTCCTATTTGATTTGTTTAAACTATTATACCAGCATACAAAAACTTGACAATATCTCAGAGCCACTGAGGGAAAATTTATTCTAATGATAAGAGCAATCCTAATGCGATTGTTAATCTAAAATGTTAATTATGAATGTTTAAACTAGAATTGGTGCCAGATGTTAAAATTTAGATTTATCTTTCAATTATGAAATGAATACTGGGTGCTGAAAATATGAAACACAAACAATAATACAATTTGCTGCACCTACCTTTCAGACACCTGAAAAATTTAATTGGCCGCTAAATAAAGAAGCTGAAAGCATAAATAATGCCATTGCGTTGTAGAAATAATTAGAGAAATTAGAACAGAATCAAAATTTAAAATTTAAAATTTTTTATTTAACATTTGTTGAATTAAATCAATTACTGCCGCCAATTTTAAATACATATATCCAAAAATGATGCACACAACCAAACTATCAAAACAACAAATAAAAAAAAGAAAATGTAGCTACACATCATAACAATAGCCCTGCAGGCTCGATATGATGAAAAGATACTAAAAATAAAGCCACTTAAATCTAAGAAACATTTTGCTTCTGTAGAAAAAATTGTAGTATGTTGACAATACACAGTGCAGTCTTTCACTCGTGAAAACTTATTGGAGACACATGATGTATGATAAACTCGAAAAACAATTTCTCTCACCAATGATATTTGTAGCACAAAATTTTAAAGACGAAGAATCAACGCACATAGCTTTGTTAATTTACATGCGATCAATCAGGCACAAGCCCTGAAAGAACCACAGGTAATTCAGTTGCATTGTTGATGCTCACAAATGCTTCCAACAGAACTTCCCTCACTGTCACAATCTTAACGGAAAAAAAGTTTTCGAAGGGCAGGCTGTTCAATTATTCCAACCTGAACATTATTAGTGTACTGCAATCCATTATTGCAGGGCATGGTAGGTTGAGTTATTTTTATCCAATAACCGAGACTGGATAACTTCATGCGTGCAAGTAATTACATTCAGTCTATAGATTGTTGGAGAGCGTGAAAACCTCATCCCGTTGACAAAATTGATTATAAGAAGCACATAAACGTATCACAAGGGCTTCCAATCCCAACGTGAACAGAAAAACCGAAAACTTTAGTTGACACTCGATCCAGTTGACACCGTTAAAGATTTTCACACTTGCAGAAAAAAATGACAGAAAACTTGTTGGAGTAAACGAGCCATCACATTCTAATTTCCAACGGAAAAAAACTGCAGGGACAAGCACCCTGAAGGCCCAAAGGCCTCCAGGAGCCCGCAGGTGCAACCACCTACTTCATGTTTAGTCAAGCCCAAAAAGAATTCAAATCACACAAAGGAGTCTTCCAGAGAGGTGACGCTAAAGCCTTTTTACACAAAAATTCATACGCGGAACAAGATGGCGAGCAAATAGTTCCGTTAAATTAATTTTAATTATAATTTAATAAACTTGAAACATTAAAGGAAAAGATTTAAAAAGTTAAGGCAATTAATATTTAAGTTGAGTACTAAGTAAATAATTAAGAAAAATTTAGATATTTAATAAAACTGTAAAAAATTACCGTTTAAATTTCAAAAGTTGCCAGAGATGCTACAAGATACTAAATAAACTTTGGTGGCGAAGATTTAAATATTTAAAAATATTGATAAAGCCGAAAAGTGATGTAGTTGCATTTTTTGCAATCTAACAGTGGCCAACAACATCCACACTATCTTTAGGCCTCTGTACTCCTCCTAACTGACCGGCTTTCAGACGGAGAATTCAGCGAAGACGGAGCTCTCCTTACACACGTTGGAAAGTTCATAAACCCAGTGAGACAAGACGAATTATTAATGCTCCGATGTCTCCACTTAGTAAATTAAACAATTGAAAACTGTGAAAACAATGTGGGTTATTTTGCAAGTGTTCTCTACCAGACAACATCTTCTGTGCTAATCTATCACCACAGGCTCTGTGCGCTACTGCCATATGAATACCCAAAAAATATTTTATCCAACTTCCACATAAACTTTGTTACAGTTAGATTGTAATGTTACAAAAATAAAGAAAAGTATGGACTAAAGAGACTTTACATGCACTTTAATTTTTAAGCCGAAGGTTTCTTACAATAATTTATCAATTTATTTCAAAAATTAATTTCGTCGACCAAATGTTTTCCCTTTACCATTGGTTCCAGCTCATAGATAAAGAAAATAGCTTCTAAAATTAATACATATATTGTGATGGATAACGGATAAATGAATCAATCATCTGGTCTATTTAAATATTGATTTTGTATAGACAGATTCGTGCCCACAGTTCCTTTTGGATGCTAACTCGAAAACTCACCTATTGCATTTTGTTTTTTTAAACATGCTCCATTAGGTTCATCTGTGCAACTTAGTATTCAAAGTATCATCAATCGCGACGCGCCAATAGAAAAAAGCAAACAACTTTCATAAACATTTTACTTTTTCCTCCTTTCTTAATGATGCAAGTTTTAAAATTGTTAATCACTTCTGACATTTCCTACATCATTGTAAATCCTCGCATGAAATCATCCGTTCATTCCAATCTGCATGTCTACATCGTCGTTACAAAAATCAAAACTGAGATAGAATGATTCGGCTAATTCTATTTTGCCAGAAGCTATCTACTTTGCATAAGCTTAATATCTTTTTACATCGCAAGGAGAAAAAAGCATTAACTCTTCGTGGCTCCTATCGCAACTAATCTAGGCGTTACGCAATAAGTCATTTTCTTTCTTTTTTCAGCTCACTTCCTCCATTATCCACTCTCTTTTGCCTTTCTCCCGTTCTTTTTCGATTTATATTCTTTTATTCTTTTTTTAAAAAACCTCCCTCATCAACAAGTGTTTCTTTTCCCTCCAAACCTAATGCGCTCGCTGTGAATCTGTGCACAGGGTCAGCGATTAAATCGTCTCGATCTCGCAGTTCGGGAACGAATTTCGTTCGCCAGTTCTCTTTTTCCCGCCAAAATCTGTTTTCTTTTCTACACGTTCGTTCCGAGAAAAGGGAGCAGGTGTCAGTTCGCAGACGAGTATTTTCAGTTCGCGATTCGAGAACGTGGTGACGACGGGTCGTCTGCCTTTAAATCAGGCGTCAGGGTTTCATTAGTTTCTTCTGCTAGCGATTCTCTTTCCGAATGAAAATAAGTTCATTTTCGTTCGAAAAATTTATTGTAACCCTAATAATATACGGGGTGTCCCAAAAGGTTGTTTAAAAACTTAAAGGGTAGATCGGGCATAGAGAAAAAAGTCATTTTTACAAAAAGATATAGGGTGGCGAAAGCAAAGGGTGAATGCTACATATGGGTGTTTGCCAATGAATTAAGTAAATGAAAAAGATACACCAAGAAAGAGTACATCACTGTTTAATATAATTCAAATTTACAATAACGTAACAACACAGCTGCGTGTATAGCTTCGGATGGTACGTTCTTTGAACACTTACTTGAAGTACTCCAAAGGTATGTTGTTGAAACTCCATACTAAGACCTGAATGTCTCCCAGTGCCATTATTATTCGTGAATTTTTGACAAAAATGACAGCAAATACGTCTCCTGAAGCTCCGATTTCACCTGATATGGCACCATGTGACTTTTTCTTATACCCACCGTTTAAGCTGCATCTTCTTGATCTCGTTTTGAGTCTATTGATGCCATAAAATGAATCGGAATAAAATTCTCTAGGAATCCTTAAGAGGATCCACGAAAGCGACTTTAAGGCATGTTTTCAGGATTGAAAAGAGTGAGTAAAAGTGCATTATAATCTGCAGAGAGTACTTTAAAGAACACGTAATAAATATTTATTCAGAACCTGTAATAAATGCATGTACGTATAAAATGTTTTCGTGGTTGTAGTCAGTAAAAAGTCGAGTTATATTCTAATTTTCTTCATTATCCAAATATTTAAGTCATTTTTAAGGAGATTGGCCGACATATGTGCATCTTAGTTTAAGGTTTCAAGCCAAAAGAGAACAGAAAATCCCTGCATTTCCTCAGGTAGGGATTTAACATATAGACACGTGATCAAAGTGAAGGGAATAATAGATATTTTTTTAGTAAATTACGTAAGTGTTTTAGGGAAAAGTCTGTCTCCAACAAGTCGCTGATTTCGAGATTTATGTTGGCGCGTGGAAGCGATTAAAATATTCTTTTAGTAATAAAACGAAACTGGAGTTTAAGAAAAGTGATTTTGGAATACATTAAGACTTTAAAATATATAATATTAGAATTTAAAGCAAAATAAAGCGAGTTTATTACATGTATATAAACAAATTGATCTCTTTTGTTTCATGACAACATTCACGATACTTTTTGAACACGTCACGAAATTGCAGTGTTTGTCAGGGTTGAAAGAAAGTTCCGCTTTGTGGCGAATTTCAATTCGCTATCCAGCATTTTAGCTATAAATAAATTGTTCATAATTAAAAATATTAACTAGATTTAATTCTTAAACATATAGATAAAGTTACTTTTAATTTCACAATTTTTGATGTAATATATTAAGTAAATAGACGTCCCAGGTTAACTGGGATAGTATTTTTTGGATTCATTGTCTCAATTGAAAAAGTGTGACGAATTGTTCCTTATTCCACGGTCACGGCAGTCAAATCCCCCGGTTTGTCCTGTTTTTTACCTATAAATAATTGTGTGCTTAATTGTGGGGAAAAAAAGGGATGGACTGTATTTAATTTTTCTGAAAGTCAGTTTTCTAAAAGTTAACTAACCTTACCAGTTTTTCAATGAACACCCTATTAGGATCATTATAGGGTGTACTTTGAAAAACTGCCCATTCTGGATACATCAAACTGAAGGAAAAACACTAAAAGAAATTTTTTTAAAAGTCCATTGTTTATGCTTCGTCTGTCTCTCTCCTTGGTTTTTTAAAAAATTAAATAGTTAACTATTTCATTATTTCTTAAGTTTATTTTATTTATTCATTTATTAGATTTTTTTAGGATTTTGCCAATAATCTTACGTTTCTCCCTTCAGCGTCTCGGACTCAAAAAATTTAGTCACTTTACCTTAGATAAAGCTGGAAAATATTAAAAACAAATTCTGGAAGCAAAAAACAGAAGAAGAAGACACAAATAAATCTGTGCAGATACAGTTCGGGTTCAACATCCGTTGCGGCTCGCAAATTTTATCTCTCACGTGAGCGTTTTACGTAAGAAAAGCCAAAGAAGCCACCCAGAAGAAAAACGGCGCATAATTTTGCATCGCATGCGTTTCCTGAACAAAGCGTTTAAATCACTGCTTTTGTGAGTCCCTGAACGCGAAAGAAATCATGCCTTTTTTATGTGCCGTGATAATGACTTTCATATTTGACTGGCTCGTTCTATTAACACAGTTTAAAGCTACCCCTACGTATACAATAGACTAGTTAAACAAGGTCGTAGCTTTTCGCTTTCACGACGGGACGCCCAGCTTTGGGAAAAAAAGTAGTTCTCTACTTTTTATGATTCGCATACCCTTGAAAAGTGTAGAAGTGACTTCAGAGTTTGATTTGCACTTCTGTATACTATTAAAATGCATTTGTTTTATGTACTTTTAACCAGTCATAGAGCTTCTTGTAGAAAATAACCACATTTTTTCCTACTTAAATCCAGGAAGCTCTAAAATACAGATGAGCACATCGGGAAGATGTCTGGAAGCAGTTAGAGGGGAGGGTGGTTACTCGAAAGATCAAAAAAAATTATAAAATTTTTTAAAAAATTTAGAACCAATCAAATAATTTGTTATTAATTTTTTTTAAATCAGAAAGAGATAAAAATATAAAAAGAGGGCTCAGGATTAAAGTGAACCAAGTTCGTGTTTTGCCCATTTTACACTAACACTGCCATGGTAGTGAAAAAATGCCACATTTTCTGTGTAATAATGATTCATATTTTGCCCATTTTACACTAACACTGACATGGTAGTGAAAAAATGTCATATTTTCTGTGTAATAATGATTCAT
>BGPR01003640.1:74760-131644 GCA_013235015.1 Araneus ventricosus
TCATATTTTGCCCATTTTACACTAACACTGCCATGGTAGTGAAAAAATGCCATATTTTCTGTGTAATAATGATTCATGTTTTGCTCATTTTACACTAACACTGCCATGGTAGTGAAAAATGTCACATTTTCTGTGAAATAATGATTCATATTTTGTCCATTTTACACTAACACTGTCATGGTAGTGAAAAAATGTCACATTTTCTGTGTAATAATGATTCAAGCCCGTAGTTCGATTTCTATCCACCATGCAGCAAGAACAATTGGAAGTAGGGTTGCCATACGTCCCGTATATACGGGACAGTCACCGTATTTTATTTCTCAGTCCCGTATTACTATTTGCCCCGTTTTCTCGATATTGGCAACACTGAGATTCTATTCAATCAGTTTGCGTATCGAAAAAATTATTTATAGAAAAATGATACTAACCAAAACTGCTAAGCGACTCTAAAATTTGGTATGGAAGAGAAATTACTGAATTTTTTCTGATGCAAAATATTTTAATCAGTAGTCATGCCTGATAAGGCTATCTGAATATGTATTCGCCACTCCAGCCCACAATGCAAATGTGGAGAGAATATTTTCCCTAATGTCAACTCAATGGTCGAACGAAAGTAACAGGTTGGCAGTGGGCACAATTAAAGCCATTTTGATTTGTCACTATAATTATAAAATGACTTACGCCCAATTTTATAATTATGTGAAAGGAGAAAATGATAAAATTAAGGAGGTAAAATCAACTTTAAATTTTGACTCGGCTAAAAAGGATTAGCCTTGCATCATTTTTATTATTCTTGGATGTTAATTTTATTAGATTGCTGAAAGTTCATTGAATTTTATCAGAGTAAAATAAATCTTTACTTACCCACTTTTTCATGTTTTATTTATTTAGAACCTAAATGTCCCGTATCAATGCTTGGTAATTATGGCAAACCTAGTTAGAAGTCCACTGTTATTTTAAATGCAGTTGCTGAACTTCGTTTTCTTAGAAAAGAATCTCATGGACTTGGCCCACTTTAGCTTTGAACCTTCCTATTTCGCTATTATTTTTACTATCTTTCCTACAGGCTGATTCATTTTCATCCTCCGTATCGGAGTGATCATATTCTGTCATCATATCTTCATCAGTTGGGAAGGAGAGTTCTTCAGAATTAAAAAAACAATTTAATTATAAACTATAGTCAAACCCCGGTATAACGAACCCTCGGTTATAACGAACTTTTCAAATGGTCTCAACCGAACTCCTATGTGGCTAATGTATTTTTAAATACCTGTAACGAACTTCAAAAGCAAGTAATTCGGATATAGCGAACCAAAATTCCCACTTTTCCTTCCTGCCAGCGCTGACTCTCAGAATAGTCTCCTTCTCTTAATCGGTAGGAGACTTTTTATCCATCAGCTGGGCCACGCAAGTCACACTTAATTAGCTCACCTGTCCCCGGATATCACTGCCTCAAGAGAAAACCGTATTAAAAGCGACCACCTGTGATGGTCATTTTCAATCCATCTCTCAATGTGACAATCAGCAGGTCGACATAGGAACGGTTATCACTCAACCGCCTCCTTTGTATTTCAGAGCGAATGTGCATCTGTTTCCCTTGAGTCTGACAAAACGGCTAAGATATGAGGTACATATGTCACAAGACATTCTTTCAATTAGTTCCATTTGCTGAATATCTTTTAAGTTGTTGACATCGCGCAGATTTAAAATGTGTAGTGTTAGTAAACGGAAAGCTTTTTCCATCGAGGATAAAGAGAAAATAATTCAAAGAATAGAAAACGGTGCGAGTTATTCTGATGTTTGCAGAGAATTTTCTCTTTCTAAATCTACAGTTGGGACCATTTGGATAAATCGTAGCGTGGTAATCTCAGCTCACGAGGAAAATTTAAACGGCACCAAGAAGTGGCGAAATGTAAGTGCAATTAATTTCACTTTCTAATTTTTTAAAAGCAAGTATTTATTTTCATTTATTGCAGCCAATAAATAATTGTAATTCAGTGTAATTAATTTGTTAACACAAAAATGATTTTAAGGATTATAACAAATTTTGTGTAGCAAATATTTAAAAAATCGGATATAGCGAACCCTCGATTACTGCGAACCTATGGATCACTCCATTGAGGGTTCGTTATAACGGGGTTTGACTGTATTTATTGATAAACAAAAAGCAGGTCAATCTTGGACATTCATTTCAAATCGTTTACAAAGAACCGAAAAGTTGTGTCTTCCATTAAATCTGTGATGTACACTTTATATGGTGTACCTTTTTCTATTTCTTAATTCACTTCCAAAGGAGCGCCTGCAGCAGTCGTCCTCTGCGTTTGCTACAGCATGTTCTTTTGCGGAAATGACTTATTCAGTACGTCTAACTTACCTTTAAAGTTTGTAAACGACCATTCGGGGCATCCCTAATGTGACCATACGTCCCGTTTTGAACGGGACAGTCCCGCTTTTTGGTATCCTGTCCCGTTGTTCCCAAGCACAGCTTCGGAACGCCAAAATTCCCCGTTTTCAGAAGGGGAGCAACCCACGACAACAATTTCAAACAAGGAAAGGCCAAAAATTAAAAGATCCTATGATAATGTCTAGTAGCCAGAGATGACGGAGCATGCGTTATACTTGTCATACATATTGTTGCAAAAGGTCTCTCTGTGGTGTATGATGTAAACAGTCCAACACGCAGGATAATGGAGAATGAAGGTTTATTTACAAATATGTAGGAAAACACGTAGCACAGGTACAGGAAACAATAGTCCTTGCACAGATTACCAATGTAAATAGACAACAATTCACAGGTAATGACAGTTCAGCACTTTGATATATAACAACACAAACAGTCAGCAAATAACTAGTAACGACAATAACAACTCAGCTCACACAGTGGATAAAACTCCGAAGACGTTCACGCTTCAAAGCGAAGTAACCAGTCGATCAAAGACGCTGCTCTGGTCTAGGCACCGTCCTTAAATATTCTCTCCGACAGGCCGTGACATCACATGGTGTTTTCCCGTGTATTCCCTTTCCTAGTAGAAATATCGAGAAAAGGGTTGCTTTTTCGGGAATCATCTATTTGTCGCCAAGGTCGCCAATTTTGTCGCCAAATTGCCAAAATGGTCGCCAATTTTGTCGCCAAGGTCAGGAGTGCTATAACAGACGCTGAGGTCACTCCATGCTTAACCTTGTAAAACTCTCTTCTAAACCATAAGACTTGCATTGCTGGGAAGCGGCTTTCCATGTTTGTAACAATATGTAAGTTGGTCAGAAGCATGCCATCTTTCACTTAGTTCTAATTAGTACATTACACCGCATGAAGTGACAGAATGAAACACTCGGAATATTTTAAGCGAAAGTCGTTGGGTGGAACTGTTCAAACACTTTCACGCCAATAATTTAAATCATGCGAACTTTCGTCTAATATTGAATATATTCTACGTCTGCCTGGCACTAATGCACCCGTGGAAAGGGTCTTTTTTCTTATGAATAAGTTGTGGACGAGCTAGAAAACACAGTTGACAGTCGCAATTTATAAATCAACGTTAATTACGAAGTTAATTTTAAGAAATCTTGTCAAGAATTCTATTCTTTTTTTAAATCTACACCAAATATGCTGAAGCAAAAATGTGTTCTTCAGAAAAATGCAAGATCGCGTGGATTATTTATTTTCACGTGTTTATTCCTAACCTTTTCATTAATAAATAACAACTGAAGAAATATGTGTTTTCTTAAATTCACATAATATTGCCTAAAAATTAAAAAATGTCCCGTTTTGAGGGGAAAAATATATGGTCACTTTAGGCATCCCGTATGTATATGGATTTCGGGGGGGCAAATAAACGGGAAGTGGTTGCCAACCAGAATGTAATAGCTGTCACTTTCTCAATGTCCGCACGGCCCCCTCTCTCTGCGTTTACCTTCACCTCCAGAGAACTCTCATTCCTGTTGACTTTGGAGGCCAACTCGCCGGGTATGTGGAAACGCTATTCAAATTCGTGGTCGGCAACGCCTTTCCACGCAGATTGCTTCCTCCATCTACGCCACTGGCTTTGAACAGCATCGAGAGGCATCGCACAACGTCGCCGTTATCGCCGCATCACTCTTTACCATAAACAGCCATCGCACGTGTCTCTCGAATTGTGATTTGCATGTTTCCAGGCATTCATTTCGCACCCATCCATCATTTTCAATGTTTTTCTATGTGCCTCTGAATGCTAGATGGGATTTGCAAGACATGACAGCACCACCGGTGGCCAGGAAGATCTTGACTACTTAGATTAACTAACTAGATTGCCGCGAAATTTGCATACAAAGATATGATTGCTGTTGTGCAATCGGGAACCTTCTTCGAGCTACTAAATGCTCTTGTGATATTACTGCTTTCGTAAGATATTAAAAAAAAAATTCAAAGTAAATAGTGTAGTTGCGTAACGAATCCTAGTTGGCTTTTGCATAGCAAATTACAAACACTTAAGAACAGATTGCGATAGTAAACCCGAAATCTATAAAATGGTGATTGGTTCTCAAATGCATACATTTTATAATAAATTCTAATGTTGTATGCTGCCGTAATTAACTATCGCATAAAAATACTTTGTTGCGTAACGGTTCCAAGTTAGCTTCTGCATAACAAACTGCGTACGCTAAATAAACCTGAAATCCATAAAATGGTAATTCGTTCTCAATTGCATAAACTGCGTAATAAATGCATGGATTTGATAAAGATAGAAAAATAAGAAGAAAAAGAGGGACGTTAATGTGACTAAACTATACTAAAAACTGTCTGCCTGCCTGTCTGCCTGTAAGGTGATAGCTCTAATCCGAAACATGGTAGCAATATGGTGTTGTAGGCTTGATTCGTCTGTCTAGTATTCGTCAACATTGGCAAAAGCACGTATAACGAATTTTGTATTTACGCAATTTACAGATGCTATGCCAGCCTAAAAACATTATCATGTAAATATGTGAATTTGTGTTACGTTCGCTTTTGGCGAATGTTTTGCTCAGTGTATGTATAAGATGTCGAAATAGGTTTAAAGATAACGAAAAATGATAAAATTCCTGCCATCGAGTGGGATTAAAATTATATATGGCTATCTTATGAATTTAATATCATTTTGCTACTTAGGAAAGAGAAAAATTCGATTAAAATTCAAAAAAAATCTAAATTTAGTTTTAGTTCCGTTAGAAAAGAGCTAGTTGGACATAAACAAAATCCTTTTTGCCATACATTTTGTATGTGTAAAAATTGTTATTCAAATAGATTTTCGTGTGCTAGATAGATTGAAATAAACAGTTATTTAAAATTAAAGAAAGGTTGATAAAACGATACTTAATTATTAACTATTGCAATATTTTATCCTTTTGTGTATAATTGTGTTTCAAAATAACAAACTAACGATTATAATTTAAAGAAATAGAGTTTAAGTTATAATATCTTTCCAAAACTTTTGCATCCTGTTATCGTGATTTAAATAATACAGCTTAGTTACTATAATTCAGTTGTTTTCGGAAAAAATTCAGATGACTATTT
The DNA here is from genome assembly GCA_013235015.1 of Araneus ventricosus. NCBI lineage: Eukaryota > Metazoa > Arthropoda > Arachnida > Araneae > Araneidae > Araneus > Araneus ventricosus. The sequence continues at coordinate 80,288 of BGPR01003640.1, forward strand.
CTCCCCGTGAATTTCAGGTTGATGGATGGTTTGTGATCTTTGAAACACATGCTTGCCATTTAGCCGCTTTATTTCTAATTGAGGAAAGGAGGGTGTGGCAACATTAAGGTTTAAATGTAATTTTTGTATTTTTTTAACCATCACGAGTTTGAAAAATATTCTTCAAAAATTAAAGAATGGATTGGTTTTTTCCCCTGAACTCTCGAATTGGTAAAATCCAAGGTACAGAGGAACAATTCCGAGTTTTGATCCATAATAATTTGATCTCGTAATGCTTCAAATTTTGGACATAAAAGAAAGATAATATAAAAAGCAATACAGACATTTGAAGCCAATATTATTGCATCGATTATTAGGCTTGAGTAGGCACATTTCCTCAAAATTCAAAATAGATTTCATCTCCATTATCGATTGCTGACATAATGGCTGATGCATTCGATGGTTACACATAGCAAGAACCAGACTCGGCCATAGTGTGCCAAACGCTCGTTGATTACGAATCTATTAGGAATAAAAATAAATTAATCAATTTAAAAACTAGTTATACTCATCAAAACCTAAATTCTGCTGTTTAGGTGAATATTCCTTAACCTGCCATCTTGATATGTCGAGTATGCATGCTAGGATTGGATTAGACCCAGAATACCGGATAAAAATGGAAATATCGTCGCTTAATAAGCAACAGCACCTATCAAAATTATTTGAAATTCAAATGCGAAGAAAATACTCAATTTTTTGCAACCAATTACGGATATTTCTGAATATTTTTAACATCCTATGTGATCATCAGATCGCATTTTCCTACCAGATGTGAAAAAACTTCAGAAATATTCGTTATTGGTAGAGAAAATTGAGTATTTTCTTCTTCTTTGAAATTTCAAAAAAAAAAATGGGTTAGGTGGTATTGCTTGTTCAGCGAGCTAGATGATTGTTTCCTAAAATGTTACTGACGCTAACAGTAGTTACTTTAAAGTGGATTTGTCGTTGAGTATTCAAGTACTGCTGATTGAAATGGGGCAATTTATACAAATTGAACTTCATTATTTAATCATTTCAGTACTCTGTCATATTACACCATGAAAGAATGAGACACAATTGGTTAATTAATAACAAGGTAAGCAGGCTTATATAATTCTCCACGAAACGAAGGTTTTTTCTCCCACTTCTGCCCGATGGCCGGTGTCGCCTTGACCGGTAACAGGAGGCGGCTCTTTACTGCTGTGGTCTCTGTATTGCCAAATGTTACAAGGAGAAATGTCTTGCGGTTCATTCAAATAAGGAAAGGTCTGAGGTAACTATAAGCAATACTGTTACACTACGACTTCCAAGAGTCGTGTCTGTAATCCAGTGACGGGTATTTAGGTTGGATCTGAGTCTCCAAATGCGACTGCTTTGCATCACAATGTGTTTAACATTTACCATGAAAGAGAACGCCTGTGATCAGTAAAAGATACTGCCTGGAAAATATTTTCAACCCTCCGAGCGGCGCAAACGTCTTTTTCCGTTTTTCATGTTCAGTTCAAAAGCAGTTAGCTCGTATTTATATTTTCTTAAATAATCATGGATAAAATATTCTTAAGATGTCAGAGATATAATTAAATGCAAAAAACGATCGATTAATTTACTTTAAAAGCCAAGTTTTCTAAGCTGATAGCTAAAAGTTCAAAATAATTGGCGCTCAGAGGGTTTAAAAAGTAACAAAGCGATTTTATAAGTAAGTTAATTAAAAATATTTCAGCATCCCATTTTCTATCGACGAAGAGTAAGAACTTTGATCTTCAAAAAATCTGTAAGAAATATGGTCGCTGCATAGTTTGTAAGTTCATTCTAGGCACATTTTTTATTCTGTTAAATGGCAGTGTAAAAAATCATTCACACAGAGAAATCAAATTAATAAAGTGAATTTTTTTAAAAATTTTTTCGTGTGGTGAATTTATGAAAAACATGAAAATAAGGCTTTAACTAGGGCTGTGCGCCTGCCTAGAATCGGATTTTCTTGTCGCGGCAGTACAGATCTCTTATCCCATGTGGTCATAAGATTCATTTTAGATTTTGGCGATCCTAAAAGGATTCTAAATAATTTTACTGACATTTCTTTAATTAACACAATGGCACAAGAATAACAGTTACGACAGTGCAACTGTCAGTGGCCCTCCGATTTCCAAGCAACGCCATCTAGCGACCCAACAGCGATGTCGTTCGTTTTTGAACTATTCGCTAACGATAGATTGGGTTGGAAAGTAGCTTTTGTAAAGAAGAGAAGTGCTTGAAAAAATATACAAATTTAGATATACAGATTTAATTTGCGAGATAATTTGTAGCAATTGTTTACTGTTATATTTCTGCTCCTTCTCGAAATACCAGCCTACTCGTTACGCTATAAACGCGTCCCTTCTTGCTATCTGGTAATCATAGTCTCTCTAAATTTTTTTCGGGTGCACTTTTAGAATAGTCGCACCTCAAATCGGATCTAAGCATCTGTTGCTAATTGGCGACAGCGTAACTTTTTATTTTTTAACTTCGGGAATAGCCAGAAATATCATGGTGCGAGTTCTGGGCTGTAGGTCGGTTTTTATACTTATGCTCACAAATAAAAAACTTGCGATTGAAAAGAAATACCCATTTTTTTAAGGCTGCTGAGCAGTGGTGTAATCGCAAAATAACCATGCCGAAACGCTCTAACTTGCGTGACAAAAATCGCGTTGTTTTAAGGACATTTTCATAATTTTTTATCGTGAAAGAAGCAGTGCCGGAACGGCGACCTGGTGCGTTCAGGTTCCACTATAACCCTGCTGTGGAGCATCTATACTTATAAAAGGCAATGTTTGTGTGTGTGTCTGCGTGCTTTCGATGTCCAGACAAATCTATCGCATTTGCAGCTATGAAATTTGGCACACAGGTAGTCGTAAAGGTGGCTCAATGCACCTCGAAGCCCGAATTTTAAAATTCATCATAGAATTTTTTTATTTAATATCTTGTGTTGTTTTGGGTGATTTTTCGCACTAATTTCTCAATAGCATGGTTTCCGATGATTGTAAGAAAAAATACTCCATCGGAAAGAGCAAACGATTTCCGTTCTAATGAAGTTTGTTTCGTAAGTCTGACGTATTTTACTGAATTTTGAGAAATATGTGAAAAATAGTCACTTTTAGGTTAATTTTTCATTCGTATTTCTTAAAATTCTAGCATCCAACGTTCTAATGGCATTATTATTTTCAATTTTTTTTCAGCTTATAACTGGAACATTTCTGTCGGACTTAAAACAAGAACGGTTGAAATATCTTTTTCTGTTCTTTTTAATTAATTTTTTCTGGTCAGTTCAAAGAGATTTTTCTCTAGCAAGCTTTCCTATCGAGATTTTCTCCGGAGCTTTCCCAGCGTGCATTGTTGCAATTTCATTGGCTGGCGGTGCAGAGCGCAGGACACGTCATAACCTTTAACTTTTTGACTTCGATTATTATTTTCGGCAGTGTCATACGGGTCTATTCTGGTACCCCCGGTTGGGTTCAGAGACGTCATTTTTTCCGCACGTTAACAACGGGAAAAGTGACGTCTCCCAACCCAACCGGGGATACCAGAATAGACCCGTTAACGTGTTTCTTTGTCTCGCATATTTTGCTTGCTGTATAATAAGGACTTTCACGCTGCAATTTTTTAATATTGTTTTGGATTAACGTGCTTTTTACTGTTTTCCTGCAGTTGAAATGTCATTTTGGCGATGAAAAATAAGCAGAAAAAATCAATTATGTGCATCCTTTGTTTTGATTTTGTTTTCAAAACTTTTTCGCATCATTGTGGGCGGTTTTTTTATTACTATTTTGTTGAAGTCGTGATTCCACGTGCAACGCCGTGCGCGTACTGCTAGTAAATTATAAAATGAAACAGGCTTGTCGAGTTGTTATGTTTAAACTTCGAACTGATCTGCTCGCCTTCCTTGTTTCCTACTCGCCAGGTGGCGTTGTTCGGAAATACGAAGGCTTCTGACATTTTCTTTAGGATAGGAAATGGAATTCTTTCATAATGATTTCTATGGTTCTCTTTGTTCTCGAATGCTGGCTGATGAAATTTATAAATATAAGAAATTTGACTTTGAAATTTTTTGAATATTTGAAATTTGAGAAAGACTATTATGAGACTTATTAGAAGAATTATAAGAATCCGAAGTTTGATTTTTGGACGTATGCTTGAAGTGTTTCTATACTGCATTGTTCGGATGGATAGGGTATAAATTCAACTTTTATACTCTTGTGAATATCTCTAACAAATTCTGCAGGGTTGAATGAGTGCCTGAAAACAGGAACTCCATTTTAAAAAGCGAAAGTTTAACTCTTACTCTAACCAAAACTTTTCTCTATTACTCTTCCATATTACAAATAAATCTCAGATGAATTTTGAAAACATTTTGACCTATGCTTTCTCAATAACACACAATTCAAAAGACTTGATCTGACACACAGTTTACGAACCGTATTCTAAGCGTTTTCTACCCGAATTCGATTTTCGTTTCGAATTCGGGTAGAAAAATGTTTTTAGATTTCTGGCATTGTGATTGCGTTCATTAACCCGTATTGACCACGATGGCCAGGTAGTAAGTTCCCTGCTTCGGTACCAGAAGATTCCAAGTTCGAAACCCAATTCTACATATGATCCGCCGCGTATATGAGCATGGTGCACGTTAAATTTGACGTTAAGGGTCAAACGTCCTCACACTGGTGTGGCTTGGAAATTTGAACAGGAAAGGGCCGGCTGAGGTGTCGTCCTCAACCTTTAACCGTACTCATAATTTTGAATTTTTGATAAGACTTATCGAATATTCAAAACCATGAAATCCAACTAAAAATAGCCATGATATTTATTCAAAAACAGGACGTGAATGTAACTAAATTAAACTGAACCCAGCCATTCAATTAACCCTTTTAGTCCCAGTAATGCCATTTGGAAACATCATTTCCGTTATTTTTTTGTTCGGCATCTAAACTGCCTCTGATATCAAATGGAATCATTAAATTTTTTCTTCGCACACATTTCCTTCTTTTCATATATATTTTTTATTCTTACCAATAAATGACTGCACTATCGATTTTATCTATTCAGAAATTGTCTTTTTGAACTTCACTTCAATCAGCGGAAAAAGTCAAAATAAAAATTGATTTTAACATAATTTAAATGAAATTACAGTTACAATTTCATTCTTATTATTTTTAAATATATTAGAATATTTTATTTGAGTTATTTTTTTAATTATTAATTTTTTGTTTGCTTTTCTTTGTTTCCTGTTTTCTTTCTTAATTTTTCTTTCTTTTTGAACTTTCATCTTAGGCCCAAAATGAGTAAATTTCATAAATTTCAGAATTTTAGAATGAGTAATTCTATGCTTGGGGCTGAAAGGGTTAATGTTTTTCCTATTGCTTTATATCCACTCATCGTTTCCCGAGTTGGCAAATTCTGGACAACTCTTTTCCGTTTCTAAAGGCAGGGATGAGTAAAGGTTTTAAATGGAGGGTTCAGAGTTAGAGTGAACTAATTCCATGAGATTCATTTCCGAGGAAATAGATCCAAAAATTGATTAGCTTCATTTAAAATAACAGTGGACTTCTAATTGCTCTTTCTGCTTGGTGGATATACACCGAACTATGGACTTGAATCTTTATTACACAGAAAATGTAACATTTCTACACTATCATGGCAATTAGTGCAAAAAGGGCAAAATATGGATTTGGTCCACTTTGTCAGTGAACCCTCCAAATCACCAGCATTCCACAACTCGGCCACTATTTCAACGGAAGGCGAAACACACATGCTAGGCAATATAGGAAAAAATATATCATTTTATAACTAAGAATCACTGACTGTCAAACTATATTCGAATATTCTAACCCGTCCTTTAATACTGCCATTTCCTCATTACCAGATCCAACCCAAACATCTTACGAAACACCACTTCAAGACAACTTGACAAATGCAAAGTAGCACATCGAAAATGTACGCACTTTTCTAAGCAATTATGTCAACCTCCTTGAGATGATATAACCCGAAGTGTTTCAAAGGCGGCTCGAAGAAAGTTACGCAACTCAACAACAGTTCGATGGGGTAGCAGTCTTAATGTATTCATTCATTCAACTAAACGTAGGCAGTACACGACACCTCTTCACCAAACCACCTGTTCGATCTAAAACCTATTTTAAGAGCCCTCCACCGAGTTCCTTGGTAAGACTTGAGCACAGAGCTTCCTGAAACGGAATTGAAGGTTGCCGGGTCCTATTCAGCACCTGGGGTGGAAGGTAGAACAGGGCCACCAAACGATAAGGAGGAAGTCAGAGTGTAAACAAAAGGGTGGAGTCCCTCCTGAAGACGAGGCATCTCTCTGGGCGGTAGTTGTACAGGTTGCGGTGAAGTGTAATTGATGGGCTGATATTACGGTTTGTTGGTTTTCGCATCCACAAATCATTGGGACAAGGTGTTAGGTTGCTTGTTCAACTCGGTGGCTGATCAGGAACTAAATTGTGATGAGTGGTTTGGGTTTAATGACATAAGCAGGCAAGAAGTAAATGAAGATTTCTCCAAAAAATGGAAGGAAAAAAGTTTCATCAAATAATAAAAGGAAAAGCAGAATGTGCCTTTATGGAATGGCAGCTGCCTAGATCTACATCTTTGGAGGAGGCGAAATGGTACAGAATAATTGACTGATTGAATTAGAGTTCATTTTTGGTAGATATATTATGGTTTTTTATAGTTAAGAGGCTGATATTACAGTTTTCTGCTTTTAGCACGCACAAATCATTCGTGAAGGTTGCTATATTGTTTGTTCAACTCGATGATATTTCTGATAGTAAAATTGTGGTGAAAGATTTTGGGTTAATGACGGTACTATACATAAGTAGCTTGAACTAAAAGACGATTTCTGCCAAAAAAAGAAAGAAAGAAAAAGGAGAACTTACCTTCCTAAAATGGTAGCTGCCTGAATCCATCTCTTTGGAGGAGGACGAAACGGTACAAACGAATTAACTGGTTGAATAAGAAACCGTTTTGGGTATGAATCCATTATGGTTGATGGGCTAATATTGTGCTTTGTGGGTTTTGCATCCACAAATCGTTGGTAATAAGTGTTATGTTGCTTATTCATCTCGGAGGAAGATCAAGAACTAAATTTTGATGAATGGTCTTCAGCTAATGATGGTGCTGTACATAGGCTGGTAATAAGAAACAAAAGAAGATTTTTCTAAAGAAAATGAAACAGAAAGAAGATATCATGAAAAATGAAAGGAAAAGAAGATGTACCTTCCTGGAATGGCAGCTGCTTAGATCTACATCTCTGGACATAGACGAAATGGCACAGTTAAATTGATATATAGGCAAGGTGTTAGGTTGCTTGTTCAACTCGACGGTAGATCCGGAACTAAATTGTGACGAGTCGTTTTCGGTTAATACGTAAGTAGCTAAGAAATAAAAAACGATTTTGTTAAAAAATTTCTTTAAAGAAGATTGTGCTTTCCTGAATGGCAACTGATTAGATCTTTTGAGGAGGAAATATTAAATGACTGATTGAATCAGAGGCCGTTTTAAGTGAAGATTCATCATGCTTGTTTAGGGACAGGTCTCGGATTTTTTAACTCGTGGTCAGATGACGGAGGACACAATAGTCGACATTCGTCTCCAATCTGGAGGACCACAACAGCTACAGGGCGTTTGACTACAACGGATTCAACAAATTTATGCGCCAAATCTATGATGATATCGTGCATCCAACCATCCGATCCTCTTCCAGTAGGACAATTGGCCCTTTGAATATTCAGCCTCAAATAAAAAGGAATTATTCCTTTTTAATTTCTAACATATGAAGATGCAAAGATAAAGCACTATCAAAGTCAAAAAAATTCCATCCTGACATTTTGAAGAATCTCAAAGTTTAAAACCTTCCTGCTTTAAAAAAAATTTAAATTACATCTGTCCATCTGTCTACGAATACGATTACGATAAATCAAAAGCAGAACAAGCTATACTGATGACGTTAGTATGTGCGGAATCTAAGGTAAGTGTCAGTGTGCTTGTGAAGACAATAACTCAAAAAATCACCGAGCTATACGAATGGCATTCGGCTAGGGATTGCAATCCGGTAAACCGGATCCGGTAATCCGGCATCATTAGACGTCTACCGGATCCTGCACCAGTTTGCCGGATCCGATCACCGGATCCGGTAAATTAAAAAAAAATACATGAAGCCGATTTCTTGAAAAAATACTCGCGTTGTTGCAAGAGTAGGTACTTAAATGCGTGGTGTGTACGAGTCGTTCGACGCTGACTCACCCGCTTCACATACAGACATTCTTATTGTTCAATTGATAGATGAATTATGTTTATGTTGCATTTACGAGTACGAAAATGATTTAAGTAGATAATTAGACTTAGAAATGAATTGAGTAACGATTCATATTTCTGATTTTTCTTTATAATGCGACTTTCTTCTTACATAGTGACCGAAATAACGTTTTAAATTGTAAGTATGTACCTATTTGTGTTACATTGCAGGTACTAGTCTAAAAGTTCTAAAACAAACATGCCACTTTTGAAACCAATTCAAAATGAAAACAAGAATATTAATATACTTACAGAATAAAAAAAAGATGATGATGATACAAGACGAACTGTTGATACATTTACTATGCCGGAAAAAAAGTTGTAAGACTAGAAATAAAAAATATCTTAGAAAGAGTTGTTCAAGATGATAGCTTTAAAGAAAACGTAGATAATATAGTAGAAAATAACTGAGATTCATCGTCATTGAAAAGTGATTTGACATTACAGAAAGAATTACAGATGCAAATCCAGCAAGATATGAAAACCTAGAGCATGAATACCAAAAAAAGAGAAAGATTATGAGAAAACATTAAGAAAGGAAATGACTGTGCATGTGAACGTGAAGAAGTTAGAGGAAAATACCTGTCTTCTATTCATGAGTATTTATTGACAATAAAACCGACAAGTGTAGAAGCAGAAAGGGCTTTCTTGGCCGCTGGTTATATTTGTAGCTCTGTAAGAAGTCGATTGACAGATGACACAATTAACACTATTTGTTTCCTACGATAATTTTTTCGAAACCAAAGTGAGTTTTTTTAATAGTTTTACTTAAAATAATAATTTAAAGTAAGTATATTAAAAATACGAAGAAGTTTTAAACTCGTTATTGTATAATTGTGCCATTGGTTAAACACATTCATGATGACTGTCATAATTATAAGAATGAGACTGCTTGGCGTGTCTAAAATACCTAATTATTGTGATCTCAGTTGATAAGCTTTATTTAGTTAGATTTAATATAAGTTACTTACATAATATAAGTTACATTACAAGTTATCATTGATGTCATTTGTGAAATCTAGTAAGTGAGACTGAACTTAACCGCCCGTCATTATCTAATTATTATTAAACTAATATAACAATTACAATTTAACTAGTTACATGTACTAAATTTTTATTGTTGATTCATACGTAAATGTTGATTAATTATAACAGCGTAAAAAAAGTTTATTTCATAAGAAATTAACACTTTTTTTATAAACTTTGTAATACACTCACTTTATCGTCTTTTATACAGTTGATTTTGGAATGAAAATGCAAAATAGTTTTGATGTGTCCAATCCGGCCGGATCCGGTCGGATCGATGGGAATCCGACCGGATTGAAATTGGTGCCGGATTGCAATCCCTACTTAAAATAAATCTTAAATGAGTCAAACCTTTTCCAACTCTCTCCTAAACCATTTCTCTAAGAGCCTTCTATAGGCAGACTTAAATGCTGCTTAGCTAAATTTTCGAAATTTTCACAAGGTCCCGCTTTACTCTCAGGTTGAGGATAAGTGCATAGGCGCTGGCACTCAGACAAATATCTAAGTCAATTAACTACGATGCTGAATACACCATGCTATGTAAGTATATAAGAAAGTGGAGGGTAGACCATTCCCGCTGGTTCTGAAACAAATTTTCAAAATTACTAAAAGACAGGCTTTATTTGAATTTCCCTGTAACACATCTATAAAGCTAATAAAAAAATGCCTGGACAGCCCAGGCACGCAACTGTCAGTCCTTGTCATTCTTTTGGGCACAAAATATTCACGGCACGCCGCGCATCCGATAGTTGTCGATATAAATTTGAACGTCCGACGCTCACGATATCGACATTTATATTGATCTCACGCTTCAAGGATTTTACCACTCAAACAGAGATCCATTGTTTTTGAAAGGGGAATAAAATTTATAAAACTCCCGTGCATGGAAAAGTGAGAGGTTTTAAAGATTGTTTTATCACGATTTCAGTCTGATGGGAAAGTTCTGCAGTCTGAAGAATTTGTCCCGATTTATGCAGTAAAAATACCAGACATAGTAGCATGCTTTTATTAAAGAAAAACGATACATAAGGAAGATATTAGCATGGATTTTACAGGACCTCTTCGACTTGCGATCGAGTTTCGTTCCGACTGAAAGGTCGTAAGTCGGATTTATGTTCTTCAAAACTATTTTCTTTCAAATGGGTTATAAAAATTTGTAAATAAATCACAAACATTCAATCTTTGTACTTATAGTTATTGTGCATAATGTAAAGAATTCATGATATGTACTGTGTTATATGTACTGTGTTATATGTACTGCGTTATATGTACTGTGGTATATGTACGGTGTTATATGTACTGTGTTATATGTACTATAAGCAAAAATGCAACATGTCGTTAAGAGATAGCAGAGAATGAGTCATCTATTGAGATAGACGGGTTCGAATCTCAGACGTGAGTCGTGGCACCGAACATGTTAACCCTTAAAAGCCCAGCGTGCCTTTGAGCAACATACCCAATTTTGTTTTCTAAAATCTTGAAAATAAGACAAGCTCTAATGCCTGTTGTTGTCAATAGGATACATATTGAAATTTTTATTAAATAATTTTACAACATATAAATGGCAGCATGAGTGCTGATAAAAAAATAACAGTATATTGATGTTTTTCATTTGATGCTGCATCTTTTTAGGTTTGTTTGTACGCTTGAGAATACCATATTTTATTCTACAAATGTTGAAGGAAATTTCTTATCAGTATTATTAGTTCTTAAAATTCATCTGTGTTTGACATTACAGAATGTTATCAAGAAATTTTTTTCCTGAAATTAAGCCCAGTGTTGTCAGTTGGTAACAAACTGTTTTCTACCCATAATCCATACTTAAAGCAAAATAGGATTATTTAAAGTATTTTTCCCATGTGTTATTCAAGAAATGAAGGTAAAAAAAACATTTTAAAATAAATATTTAAAAAATCTGGCTTTTAAGGGTTAATTATTACATACTCACAAGAGTTACAAGAATTTACATATAGATTTCTCCATATGAGAGATAAAGGATTTTTACTATTATTAAAAAAATTTCACCAAACAAATGATGATTTTGCAACCAATATAGTTACGTATAATTTTTTTCAAAACAAGCGTTGTGGCTTCCTCAACATTGTAGAGGATCTTAAAGCTAATTTACACTTAAAGCTGATGATTTATATCTAATAACTATTAGTAAAAAAACATAAAAAAAGGCACAGTTCGGTTCCGCGCAATAGAATTTTCGTGAAAATGTCGGGATAAAATCATAAAACAAGTGTTTCGTATTAATATATAATTTAATTATCAATTCCTTTAATACAATATTTACACAGAGTAGTATAATGGTTACAGAATAGATAAATCACAAGCTTATCTCATGTAGCAAGGGCCTGTGGTAGCTTGTGATTTATCTATTCTGTAACCATTATACTACTCTATGTAAATATTGTATTAGAGAGATTAATAATTGAATTACATATTAATACGAAACACTTGTTTTATGATTTTATACCGACGTTTTCACGAAAAATCCACGGCGCGGACCCGAACTGAGCCTTTCTTATGTTTTATTTAGAGTAGCTTTTGATGGTGCCATCTGTTGACAGTATATAAAACTACATTTCGCGTATGCGCAGTAAAACATTATTTACTACAAATGCTCATATTTCCCGTAATGTTCATCTTTTGAATTCAAATTTTAATACAATGCTTCTTTTACGTATTGTCAAATATTCTGTAAGTTTCGTACAATTCAAAAGAAAACTCTGCATGTTATAATCTAAAAACGTGCGGAGTTTGAAATTCTCAATTTAATACCGATTTTTACTCATATTTTGGTAAATATTTTTATTGTCTCACTTTGGGTCCTAGTAATACTCCTCAAGCTCTTTAAAATGATACGAGAATCGACCTCCTAGATAAACGCGTTTCCACGCTACACTTATTTATAACCTTACATAAAGCTAATTCTTGACAATCACGCTCATGCGCTTACACTGATACGATGACGTCACAGGCAAAACACATACAATGCGACAAACTCTTACAGATATGATCTATCCGTTGTGGGGTCAACCATTCTTTTCGCATTATTAGTCTCGTAGTTATTAGCGATTCAAATCGGACGGCATTTTGTCACACGAGATAGTTCGACCGATTATCACTGTAACGAGCGGAAAGACGTTTTCACGTCTAAATTAGGAAAAATATTGCTGAAAGAAATCGTACACAGAAAAATGGTTGAGATTTCTAAATTTCTCTTTTCAGGGGCGTTATAGAAACCATTCGAGCCACTAATCATATTCCAAAGTGTAGGTGAGAAGCGAAGCAAAAGAAAGTCCGGAATTCTATCCTTTTCTGTGCATATTTTAAGCAATTCTATTCAGTTACTTTCCTTTGCACTGCATCGAGAAATGCACGCCTTTTTCTTTTTTCGACAGAAATCTGTCTTTTAGGTATGTGGAAACGCCCGATAAGTTATTAATAAGCATTTCTAGCAAAGAAAGATTTTTTGAATACGATGTCCGTACGAGTTGGTAAATTATTTATAATCTGATTTTGATAATTAGGTTATTAGTATGTTGAAATGCAAATTTTAAAAAATCCCATGCGAACTTCAATTGAACCGTTGATCGAAGAAAAAACACGAGTCATTTTGTTTCAAAATTGCATGCATTCTGTTTTCACATTTTAAATGGGTATTTAAACAGGGTATCAGAGAATTGTTGGATCCAGTCCAAACATTAATAAAAAAAACTAATAAGGTTATAACTGCAGTTTTTTTTAAATGAGAAAGCAGATAAAATTTTTTTCTCAGAAAGGAGTGGTACCATTACGATGTTCTAAATTTGCTACAGCGAGAGATTTCCATACGCAATTGCTACCGATCAGCAGAAGCCGAAGCGCGTTTTCTGGTTTCTTCTTTTAGTTTTTCTTGAATATCTCGAAAACTATTCAGTTTTCGAATTACAGTTGATTTAACGAATTAAAGAACGTAAAATTCCCTACAAATACATGTTTTATTGCCCTTCTAGCTTTTATAGTTTCGCACATAATGGCTCTCAAAAATGAGAGATATCCAATAACTTACGACCACCTAGACCACAGCAACGGCGTGTTATCTATCTGAAAAAAATTTAATGCGCTTTCATTTCTAAAAAACCGTAGTTGTTATATCATTAGTCTTTTTTAATAATTTTTTAAAGTGGTCCAACAATTCTCCGATAGTATAATGGGCGAAGAAATGACAAGAATCAGGCAAAGGCACATTATATGTAACTAAAATCTATCAGACAAACAAATTTTAATAATTTATTTAAAAAATTTATAATTTTTTTAAAGTTTGCAGCATTTTGATATTATTAACTCATGTGGCTTCTGCAATCTACCATTCAATTCTCATTTACGGAAACGAAAGCAATGAAACAGTATTCTCAGAAACAAGTTGGATATTAAACGGCTTGTTCTTCCTTAGACTTTCTCGTATACTTCTATAACATGATGAAGGGCCGCGGTGGCCTAGTGGTGAAGCTTCGGCTTCGGGGCCGGAAACCTCCAGTTTTGAAACCCGATTCCACTAAAGATCCGCCGTGTATGTCAGCCTGTTGCATACCTAATGGGCCAAACCCCTCCCGCTGGCGTGGTGCATAGAATATCAACGCCGATACAGCCGAGCCGTAAAGCTAAGCATTCACGAGAAGGCTAAGCTATGCCATTTGACCTAAGACCGGTTTTATCCCCCACCCATTTTAATCGCAAAATTAGGCAAAGCATTCACGGATGTTCAAAATTTTGTTTTGAGACAAGGTTCAAAGTCGCGGAATTCCTGCCACCCAGACTCCTCTTCCCCCGAGGCAGGGGATTTCTAGTTTAATTTCTAGCCTCGACGCGAGGTGCCAATGTAGGCAGATCCTTTGTTTCACCGCTACCCTCGCATGGAGGTCTCAAATTGTAATCGGCGGATTGAGTTTCTTATTTTAAGTTCTTTTGAATTCCACCATTTCGAATCATATGCTCCAAATTTGGCAGGTTTTCGACCGTGACGATAGGTTTTCCTTCCCGTGTTCCAAAAATTCCATTTTGGAAGAGCGTGAATGGCCTGTTTAAGGGTGTAAAGCCAAGAATGGGGCGCTGGTGCGGTGCCAACTTAGATGTCGCCCTCGTTATCTGCCATCGCAATCCAAAGTTACGACGTCCGACCCAAAACAGCCCTCGTGTTGGTTCAAAACAGGACTCTTATATAACTAAACTAATCTATATAACATAATGAATTTTAGGGATTAGCGTCTTCGTATAATGAAGAGGATTGAATGTGCATGTTTGAGCTCGTTAGTTTGACTCATTAGATGCAAAATTTGATACAGATCAACAATTTTGGGTGCTAAGACAGCGCACAAAAATTCATTTATTTAGGCTATTTGCGCTTTTTACTTTTTCTTATACGAAGTATATAAAGAGAAAGTATTGTAATCGTCGAAAAATTTGAACTCCAGATTTTCATGAATGTCCTCGCTTTAGACATCCCTGAATCCGATAAACACAATTGTGGAATTATGTTTGTTTGTCTGTGAACACGATAACTAGAAAAATATTAGAGAGCTACAGGGATGAAATTTGGTATGTTATCTTTACACATAATTTGTAGGTATCTATCAAATTTTGGACAAAATCCGTCTACGAGAAGACTGCCTGTCTGTCAGTCTGTATAATCGCATATTTTTAATCGCAATAACTTCTTAAACAAATTGCTTTTTTGTATGTGGCCTTCTAACCATAATTGTAGATTTGTGTCCAATTTTTGTGTCAATCGGTTAAAAAAAAGGCGTTCAAATTGCAAAATTAATTTTTCTAATCCGCTTCTGTAAGCTTCTTCTCTATGACTCAAAAACTAAAACAGCTGTATGGGTAAAATTTGGTACTCAGTTTTATCATGAGAAATGTAGGTTCGTATCAAAATTTGAACCAAATCCGTCATAGGATTGACTGTCTGTCGGTCTGTATAATCACATACTTCTGAACATGATAACTTCTAAAAGCAATGACTTAGATGAATGAAATTTCGTTTTAGTCTTCTAACCCCAATTGTAGATTTGTATCCAATTTTTGTTTAAATCGGTTAAAAAAACGGAGTTGATATTGCATATTTGGTTTCTTCCCCATTCTACCACGCAAAAAAATGGCACGAACGCTGGAGCGTTTTCCCCACCTGTGTTAGGGAATGAAGGGCGTTACCAACGCTCGGCGCATTTTCTCCCCACACGTGTTAGGCGTATGAGAGAAAGTTTCGGGGAGGCCCCTCCCGCTGGTTACTTATCGTGCTTACATACGCACTAATAGACAGACCATCGGGCAGCCAACAATAGATGGATCACGTCTAAAATTTAATACAGATCTACAATTCTGGTGATAAAACTATGCTCCAAATTTCACCATTCTATTTCGCTTCGTTTTTACTTTCTCGAAGTATACAAAGAGAAAGTATTGTAATCGTCAAAAAATTCGAACTCGATATTTTGACGAATCGCCACGTTTTAGACCTACCTGAGTCCGAAAAACACAATTTGGGAATTATGTGTGTCTGTCTGTGAACACGATAACTCGAAAACTATTAGAGATAAGGCGATGAAATTTGGTATGTGATCTTTACCAAATTTGGTATTTGTAGGTTTCTATCAAATTTTGAACAAAATCCGTCTACGGGAAGTCTGTCTGTCCGCGTTCATGTGAACTCTATAACTCAAGAACTCAAATAGCTAGATGGATAAAATTTGATACACAGTTTTATCATCAGAAATTTAGGTCCTTATAAAAGTTTGGGCCACATCCGTCAAAGGGTTGACCGTCTGTGGGACTGTATAATCGCATGCTTTTGAACGCCATAACTTCTTAACAAAATTACTTAGATAAATGAAATTTCGTATGTGACCTTCTAACCTTAATTGTAGATTTGTGTCAAATTTTTGTATCAATCGGTTAGAAAAAAGGCGTTCAAATTGGAAATTCGGTTGGTTTAAATCTTACGCAGCCTATTGAATAATCACACCGGTTTCTGATTCTACTCTTCCGCCTTGTCGCATCAAAGCACAACCTTCGGAACTCGTGGTATGACGTTTCCCTTTTTTTTCTCCACCGTGTTAGGGACGCTTGTTCGTTTTACTGCCTTTTAGCTTATTTTTTCCCTACATGTGTTGGGAATATACGAGAAAGTTTAGAGGAGACCACTCCCGTTGGTTGAATTATCAGGTTCAGATGTGCACCTACGGTGAGAAAGGCTACCCATACATGGATTTCGTCTAAAATTAGATTGGAATTTACAATTTTAATGCAAAGACTGAATATTTATTTCATCCGTCTGTCTTGTTAGAGTTTTGAATTATCTTGTTCACAAACAAGCAGATTAATTATTATTATTGATAACACAGGCCTGCAAATAAATACTTTTTGAAAATTGTTTTAATTTCGATGACTGATTTTTATGTTATTTTTAGTGTTGATTCTAAAAATGAAATCCATTTATTTCTATCACATAAGGATTTTTTACAGTGATTGGATATTTGGAAAGAAATAATTGAAATCGCGAAATTTTGACATTTCATTTAAATTTCATTAATTCATAAATCCATATTAATTACATTTACCTCCTAGTTCAAATAATTGTTAAGTATAGATAGAAAGTAACAAGTCCTTATAGTGATGTTTTTTCTTTACCTCAAAAGTTCTTTTGTTACTTTTCCTCTTGTGAACTTAGGAAAGGATTTGCTCTTTGTAGTATCCAGCAGTAGTCGGCTATCAAACTGACATTCCATTTTCCTTGATATCGTCTCTCCATTTCCTTTATATCTTGGTGAAATCTTTCACCTTGTTCCTCACTAACTGCACCTAAGTTTTCAGGAAAATAGACCAGGTGCGAATCGAGAAAATGAACTTTTAAGCTCATACTACAGCCTAAAATCTTGAAATTTTTTTATCATCTCTTCTACAATAGATTTGTAGTTTGGATTCTGTTCTTTGTGTTTCCAATAAAGATAGTAATACCTAATTTGAAAGATTCCCAGGTTTTTCATTCGTTTGTTTCCATTTTAGTCTCAAAATTTTCATCTTTCATCATTTTCCTGATGTCTGGTTCTACGAACACACATTCCTTCAGTTTTGCTTCGGCTAAACCCGGGAACTGGTCACAAAGGTATTTGAAGCATTCACCGTCCTTTGGTAAAGCCTTGACAAATTGTTTCATAAGACCTAATTTTATGTAAAGAGGTGGAAGTAAGTAACACTTTTTTGGCAAGTAGAAGAGGTATCCGGTTTCAACTGGTTTCCTCTGTCTTTAATATTGTGTTTAATAGGCAATTTGCCGATTCAGAAGAATATTCTGTATTGAAATAGTTCTTTCTTTCTTGTTTGGTAATTTAATCCATTAATTTACTATTTTAAGTCCATAAATATGTTTAACGAACTAATATAAATAATACTTTTTTGGTCCGAAATATACTAAATTCGTAAAAAGAATATATTGCGATTTGTGATGAAACTGTACGTGATGGAATTTTTTCATTATTTTTCCATTAATCAGCATCCAAAAAACTATAAAAACACCACTTGCTTTACCGACAATTTTTTCATTGCAGATCTGTGAATAAGCCACCAGGAGGGAACCGACCAGATAAGGTTTACGGTTGTACAAAACCCTCGCAGCGTGAAGATGAATTACAGAAAGGAGAGAAAAACAATTGAACTAAAAACAACAACAGTTAACACACAAAGTATACTGAAAAGACTGCAATGGATGTCATTAATGGCTGGTGGAAGCGAGAAACGTCTTTCTTAATCAATGATGATATTCGTTCATGTAGGATCTTCATAATATTCAGGAGTCGTGCCAGGGATAATTTGTTTTGGACAATATTTTCACACCACGTCGAAAGGTTTTCAGCACTGGACTTCATGAAATAAAAGGGTTTGTCGCTGGGCAGTCTGTTGCGTAGGAGCAGATTAATTCAAAACTGACCTTTTACGAATTCAAACGGGAATCAAATAGTGGATATTCGTCAAAATCGGGTAAGTGGCTCAAATACTTTTAGAACCGTTAACTGATTGTGGTAATCTGAAAGATGTCAATCAGTGCCCTTGTATAAATTGATACACAATCAAACGAAATATCCTGAATTCTTTACAAGCTGTTATCCTCTATAAATTGAGGTTTCAGAATTAAAGTAAGGCAAGTTCATGTTTTGTCCATTTTGCATTAAAACTGCCATGGTAGTGTAAAAAAATTATATTTTCTGTTTAATGTGGATTAAAGTCCATAGTTGATTTGTATTCAGCAGGCAGCAAGAACAATCAGAATTCCACTGTTACTTTAAATGCAGCTAATCAACTTTTTTCCTGTTTTCTTATAAAGAATCTCATGTGATTGGTTCGCTTTAACTCTAAACCCTCTAAATATCTTCACGAAATATCGTAGTGTTGTCCTTTTTTAGGAAATATCACATCTCGTCTGGAACTGAATGCTTAAAAGCGTATATAGTATGTATCTAATGCAGTCCACTCTGCAATCATTAAGCAATTTTATACGCTTCTCCTCCAATACATCAACGTCCGGAGCTATCCGGGGATGGCCTAATAACAGCTTATAATATTCTAATTGCACGCTTCCAGTTTGCTATTCGATACATTTTACTAAAACACTGTTGCAATGCACAAGTCGTGACGTAGTCCAGGAACGGGTATCGATGGGATGTTTTTTTCTTTATGGCAACCTTCTTTTGATTAATATGCGTAAAATCAACTCATTTATTATTGTGAGGAATTGCTGTAACGAATTTTCCCAAACCTAGATCTTAATATGTTATTTGAGGAAAATGGGCTTATAAATTTTATCTTTCGTATCGTAAAAAATTGTGTGCGTAGGGCTTTTCTTCGTGGTTCAGCAGAAAGGGGTTGTCTGGGTTGTGAAAAAAAAGAGCAGTAGTCTGTAGACATTTATGTCTAAAACTGGAACTCTAGCCTTTTCTGAGGTCATGGTAGTCTGGTGGTCTCGGCTCCTAGAAGGGGCGGGGGGTTACAGTTTCGAAATCAGATTCCACCAAGCATCCACCTTGTATGTGAACCTGGTGAACTTCTAATCTAACGTTGAGGGTCAAACGCTCTCCCGCTGGAGTGGCCCGGAAGTTTGGAGAAGGGGTGTCGGCTGAGGTGTCCTCCTTGTCATCTGAACACTATTCAACATGACGAAGTGTAGCACAAAATAGCCCTTGTGTTGATTCAAAATGTGTCGTTAATATAACTAAACTATATTTTTCTGAATTTACGAAAAGAGAAATAACTCTTCTGGGGTTGAAAGTTAAATTATACCTATTAAATCTCAGTAGTATGTATTTCAGAATAAATGGAAACAATTGATGGAAATAATGTCGAAAGCGAACAATAGCGGAAAATAAGCGAAGGCAACTCCTAGTATTAGTAAATTGCAATTGTCTTCATTTAATATTTACTCTCAGTCTTGATGCATATTAAGAATACTAAGTAGTATAGAGTCCAACAGATATTAGAAGCTCTGTCTAATATCCGAATATCAATTTCATGGAAGCAAGTAAAGTAAAAAACGATAAGTAGTTATAATGTTAGAAATGGTCATTTTTATGTAATGCCTCTTTTCTTCGAATTTTTACCCCTTTTTTTCTTCATTCGTTTCCCTCTGCTTAGAAGTACATACCATCGAGATTTAGTGCCTGTAAGTCCACTGGTGTTCACTAGAAAAACTTCGTTTTCCATTTTGTACAAGATGATTAGAATTAAAGTATTACTCAGTTAAAGCACTCAGTTTTCCATTTTGTACAAGATGATTAGAATTAAAGTATTACTCAGTTAAAGCACTCAGTTTTCCATTTTGTACAAGATGATTAGAATTAAAGTATTACTCAGTTAAAGCACTCAGTTTTCCATTTGGTACAAGATGATTAGAATTAAAGTATTACTTCGTTAAAGCACTCAGTTTTCCATTTGATACAAGATGATTTCAAGGTTGACAAGTGAGGATTATTTCAGAAACCAAAACGAATGATCAAATTAAAAACATAACATAAGAAAAAGCGAATCAGTATACACAATGAAAATCCCGTAGTGCTTGCATCAGAATTTAGCTGTGAATGCCAATTTCTGATTCAAGAGACAGCAACTACCGACAGTTAGCCATTTTTTCCAGAGTTATGCCACACGAGCAGGAAAGTGCTTTCTCCGATAATGGTGCGCCATTCTAAAGCGGGACATTCACCAGTGTTCCAATCCACTTTTTTAGAACGCAGGATGCCAAACACAATCGCCAATGTGAGATCTAGATGTTAATTGGCGTAGACTTAGGGAGAGTTTGAATTCCAATTGTTGGATTTCCATTCATCCCGTTCGGCCATAAAATTGAAATATGATCCTTCGAGGCGGTTGATAAATCATCCTTGTGGTGGGGACGTTGGGGAGGAAAATGTGCGTGGGAGTCAGACTGGAGAAATCAGGGCGGAGAGGGAGAAAATCCCTCGTGTGGGGAGCGTGGGTGGGAGTCAGTCTGGCGGGAGGAGGAGTAAGAGGGATCGAAGGAGCCGGTAGTAATCTTTGGAGCATCCGTGAATGACCCTCCTAATTTCATCGACTTGAATGGATGGAAAATAATCTTGTCGTTCGTCCAAATGGAATAAAACAGTGTTGTGGTGAATGACCAGCTTAACGATCAAAGCAGGCGTCTCAGGGATTTCACAAGGATATTCGGGTGTTTCGGGCACTTCAAAACTGAAAGAATTGAGGGATTATCTGAATAGAAATGTTCTGGACACTCGTAAATATTCTCTAGAAATAGTGGTGCAAAAGAACTGTCAATGGCTTGTGTATTGTGTCCCGAATCCCTCCGTTAACTGATACATGATGTGTCCAAGATACACATGATATTCTGTTTCATTTTATCAGAAGTGTGAAATGTGTTATCGTACATCAATTATTTTCTAACCAGTTAATAATAGTTGCTGAACTCATGATTGTTCAGAAATAAAAGCAACTGCACTTGAAAAAATGGTGATATCGCCTGGCCTATATTAGTTTATGTAAAACTCATTTATTGAAGTAATAAAAGTTATGAGTTTTGCAATATAAACAAAATTTTCCCGTTTTGATACAAAGATTAAAGTTATGTTTATAATATGTTATTATTTATATTGTCATGTTGGCTTGATGGATGGTGAAATAAGATAAAACAACCAATTTTTTTTTATTTATTTATGAAAATTTAACAATTCGCGTATCTTAAAATCACTGCAAGCTCCACAAACATCAACATGCTTCAATTTAACAAATATATTCCTATGGAAGAAGAATCATAGTTGCAGTTTTATAATTTCAAACCAAAGTTTCCCTCAGTTGCCTTGTAACGAGAGAATTTGAATAAGAAATAGTTTAACATTTTCTCGTAATATCACACTAGTTCCAATTGGATTAATACATCGAGATGGTGTTCAGAGTTACTAGACGATTTTAGTCACGACATGTGACGGAAAAATTCTCCAAATTTTTCAACACAGGTCTCCAAATTCCACCAATTCTTCATTCGGAATTAAGCTTTGGCTAGTAACTACAGTGTTTTTCAAATTTCAATGAACAAACTGTTAAGGGATAAACACATGCATGCTAAAATCGCATAGGAAAAGCATGGTCGGAAACGCCACCTGGATGAGCTAGAAGCCGCTGTTCGCCAGGTCTGTTATTGGATTTCAACACTTATCACTTAAAGTTCCGACTGCGTACGGGGAACATGAAACAGTTTACGAACACTAAGATTGCAGACATGCCGAACTCATCGCAAGGAATCGCTATCGCTGCTACAAATGCCTGCTATATCCGGATATTTACGTTTCTCTAAACCAAAGTGAAAAGTGGATAACTGCGAATGGTTAGAATTTTGAGCAGTTGTGAAACTGTGCGAAGTACCACCAAGTGTAAAATATCGCCAAATAAAGGGGTTTTTTTTGCCTGTTATTGGTTTGTAATTTCTGCATCTTTATGTATCCTCTAGCTCTTACAGTGGCCTTTTCATTCATATAATCCTATTTGATTCCGGCTTGTTTCTGAGCTTTCCACTAGTTTGAACGGTGAATTTTGGGTCACCTTACATATTAGAGCAATTGACCAGCGTTTTACATCGGAACTGAAATAACAACAAGACCCTAGCCAAATACTTTTGCAATACACTTTCTCTTCCAGTAACAACCTTCCACAATTTCGACCACAAAAATAAACGTTCAAAACAAAGTGTAATTCTAGGTTGTATTTTTATTTACATTACGTACAACACAGTACATTTTATGCATTTTTCACATTCTATACAAGGGGTAGGAAACCTGCGGCCTTTTTGAGTTTCTTATGCGACCTTACCAGTTATTTACAATTTGCATTGGAATAAAATACTTGTATGTAATATAATAATAATTACAGAATAATAACCTTTAAGATTCTACTCGTGCGGCTTTTTGTCCAGCTGCTGAAATTTAATGAGGCTTTTCAAAGCAAAAAGGTCCCCCTGTTCTATACAATAATTATACGTGCATAGATTGAAATTCTGCTTTTTGTGTACAATTTTTATAACCCGTTTGAATAAAAATGGTGTTGAAAAAAATAAATCCGATTTGCTTCATTTTCGAATAGCACTCGGTCATAAGTCGAGGCGAAAATGTACAAGTTGAAGTGTTCTTTTTAGTATGGAATATCTACTATTCTTTCACGCAATTTCATATTGTTTAACCACTTTTTCCCATATAGAAGACTTTCAATATTATGAATAATATTCATGAACCATCACTCAGCAACAAAAAGCCAGCCGCCATTAAAATCTTATCTCTCCTAGAAGTGCATTTTATAACAATGCGAAAAAATAAGGAAACGTTTCACCTATTATTTCTCAGAAAACATTACTAGAACGCTTACAGGCAATTAACGCTGAAATAAAAATAAATAAATACAAGCCAAATGGAACGAATTTCACAGTTTTTGAAAAAAAGAAAAACACGATTATACATAAGGAAGAGAAAAAACTAAGTAAGTAATAATAATAAGGCGCCGTTTTCTGTCGATTCCCATCATAATGCCGAAGCATTTTTCTCAAAAAGCGAGCCAATAGTAACAACCGCGCGAAAAGCGATTTCACAACATTCTACATTTACATAATGATACATTCTCGGCTTCTCCAAAGCTGATATTAAAAAACGACTAGAAGAACCTATCATTCTCCGAACCCGAAATTCTCCGCTAATGCGAATCCAAACCAGAAAAGAAAACGAATAAAATATAAAATAAAATGGACGTGAAAGAAATAGAAGATTAAAAAAATGGAAGGTAGGTAAGTAAAAGTTATAACTCTGCACCTGTGCACTTTCAACCGGTTCTTTTTTCCAGGCCAAGCGACGGATTTGCCTATTCCAGCGTGACGTCGACTCCAGGCATGCGCGGAACTCGTCGGACGAGGTGCAGGTGGTAAATATAGACCCACGTGATTTATCTACGCAACTGTTAGGAGAGTCTACTTCGAATTAATGACAAATGACTGTTAATGTATGCAAATTTAGCGAGTGTGTCATTTTTTTCCGGTTCCTTTTTTTTTATCTTCTTCCTTTTTTTTCTAGTTTCTAATTTTAACTGCAAGCGGAAATGTAGTAAAAAATGTGGAGTGACATAGATTTCGTTTGGAAGAGTTAAGGTGTTCGGATAACACATTTACTTGAAAATAAATGCATTCATAAAGATACAAAAAGAAAGATGGCGCTATTAAATCGAATTCTAACCTGTAAGAACATGTTTTATCTTGTAGCATAGTATAATAATATTTTTTAAATTATTTTTCTTGTTAATATAAAAAATTCGAAGTGGATTTTTTTTATCCCATGAATTTTCTATTGACAAAATTTTAAAGTATATTCTATAATTCGAACCTATTTTGGTTAATTCCATCTCAAAACCAAAAGCTGTAAGACAATATTATTTCTGAATTGTTTCAATTAAATAAATATGTTCGTACATTCATGTGTCCTGAGTGATTATAAGTATGAATAATTTTTAAGAGCCTTTATTCTCTCAAGAACTTAACTGTTGTTCAATATATTCAATAAAAAAAACAATGAAAATTTTCTAACTTTTTAAAAAAGAGCCTTGAATATGTTAAATTTCGATCATACTCTTTAGTTTGAAATTTTATTTACAATTGTAATATCCAAAGTTCTGTAAACTGTTTGTTGCTTAATTGAAATTATTATTTTAAAATTATTAAAAGATTTGTAATTATATTTATTATTACTTTATTTATTAAAGTTACTTACTATTTATTTATGAATTATTTATTATAACTGTTAAAAGTTAAAAAATGGATCGTTACTGCCATTTTTTTATTTTAAAATTGTCGTTTTCTCTTGCTGCGTTCATTTTTAGACTTAGTTTTCTTTAATTCCAATTTTTAGATAATTCCAATTTTTATTGCGCTTCGAATTGACCAAGTTCTATCGAATGAAAGATAAAATCTTTATAATATTGAAAGTTCCTGTTTTATTCTGAGTAGTAACTGTAGTTAAATAATTGTATTTCGTCTACTATTATTTTAATTTAATGTGATATATGAGGAATTTGAATTTATTTTTTAAAACATACTTAATATACTTGCTTTTAGATGACTTTTGTAAAATGCAGTTCTCTATGTTATATGATGGGGTCGCATACCTGAATTATGGGGGGTCTCAAAATGCTGGTATCGAATGTTTCTGTCAAATTCTTCGATATTAGTAAACAAAATCAATATATAAAAGAATAATCATTCATGCATTTCTTTAAAATTTTCAAATAAACAAACTCAGTTTTTTTCTTTTTCCTGTTCAACATTTTTTTCCGATTTTGTACAACTAAGTAACAGAAATATTTTTCATACGTAAATTGATCCATAGAATACTTCTGTTGTCGAAACGGGTTGACCAGTGCAAACAATGCAGAAGGTATGGTCTGTAATAATTTCATTGGATTCTATTTCAATAAAAACAATTTGCTTTTGTTTCAACCTTATATCTAGAACTAAAGGAATTCCTTAAAATACATGCATAACAAACATATTTTTCATAAATACACAAAAGTAAAAATTATCTGTGAATAGTGTCGCTTAGATAGAAAGTTTTAATATTTATCAGTTAGTATTTCATTTATTTTATTGGATTATGCGGAAAGTTCCTGCTGTTTCCGAAAGCGTGAGCTAATTACTGAAGGGACGCTAAATGGCTGTTATCAACTTTTGAAATTGGATATTTTCTGAAAGATGACTCTGTTGCCAATATTTGTGTTTATTCGCAGTCACCATTGGCTTGATTGTGTTTGTTTGGTGTCAGTGTAAATATGGATAACGAAAAGATGGATTTTGCATTTAATGCTTTCTTACTACAACAAAAGCAAGAACGCTTTTCAAGCCTCGAAACATATATATGCTGTTTTACTCTTTCAAGGGCTTTTTTTGAGGAATAGTACAAAACAATAACGGGGATGAGATTAATTTAAGAAAAGAAATTCATATAGTTTATGGGAGGACATTAATTTTTAGTTAATTAATTTTAATAATTCGTAATCAATTACGGAGTCAAGACACTTTAAATGGTTGAGAAATTGGAACTTTTAGGCAAAACTTAAGCCAACTTTGTTTTTAGTATGAGGTGTTGGCATTTCGCTATCTCAAAATAATGATGATAGTAATAATTTGATTATTAAAACCACATTATGTGGTCAAAGTGTTTGTTAATTTTATTGTGGTTTATGGAGTGATTAAGAAATATNAGTTCTTATCAGCGGTAGTAAAATAATTTCAAATGATGATGCAAAGTTATTATTAATTTTATTGTGGTTTAGGGAGTTATTAAGAAACAGCAGTTTTTATCAGAGGTAGTAAAATTATTTACCATTGTCATTTAAAAATTGTTGAATTTTGCTGGAACACGGCCTTAGAAAAAGTTGTGGAGACGATGGCGTAAATGAACGACATTGAACAAATTATTTGTGAAATTCAGAAGAAGAGAATTTCACGCTTAAGACGTTACGTTCACGTTAATGTGTGAGCACAAAAAATGTGAATTGTACAAAACTGTGCGAGTGCAAAAATTTTATTTTAGTAATGACGGTGACCTGGAGCAACAAATACGTAATTTCTTAAAAATCTTTCCCAATCAACCTCTAACAGAATATCCAGAACAAATCTTGATTCAAAATAAAAAGAAAGATGTTCTTTTACTTCCCCCTAGCATACAAGAACAATCCATTTCTTGCACGCTTGTTTTTTTGCTTCATATGCAGAGCATTGTGTATTTGTTTCCCTGCCGCAGTGGAACGCTCACAGAGAAGCGCGTTTTACAGAAGTGGCCTTGCACGTTATTTCGGTTCGTAGATGAAATTTTCGAATTGCCAAATTGAGCAGGTGCCTGTTGGGAATCTTGATTTTAAGATTTGATAAAGTCAATTATAGCATTAAAACTTAGTATAAAATATCCATGTTGCTATTGGCTATAAGCATGAAATTAGGATTTACAAATTCTTGTAAATGGGATAAATGAAATTTTTTAAGGCAAACTTGATTGAGAGCAACTTCCAATTTTGGTGCATGTTATAATTCATTCCTCCACATTTGAAGTTCCGTTTCGGAATTTTCGGTTCCGTTCGGTTTTTTAATAGATTAGAAAAGTATTTAGATCGAACTATTTATGCAACTGCGAGAAGTGTTCGGTTAGAGAACAGTATCCTTTCAATGACGGTGTTTATTACTCGAATTGTTCGTTAAATGGTCGTTGATTCAACATACATTCTTAAAACATTAAATTAGTTCGTTCTTGAGACTCTAAAAATGAATAAATAAATAGATAATTTCTTACTACGTTTATTTATATGCAATAATTGATATACAAATTTTTCCACAGTTCTTTACTCTCCACACTTTTTAGGTCCTATAAAATTAACTTTTTAAACAAATGATTTTACAAAAATTTAGAGAAGAGAAATCAATTATGTAGCGCATTAAAAATTTATATTTACAATTGCTTGCTCCTCGTCAAAGAAACAACTATTACCTGTATAAACTTCACATTTCTCACTTTCTATTTCCGATTTAACCTTTTCGCCTGACGAGATCACTATTGCTCCGGTAACCCTCTGATATTCTGTTCATGTCTCCTGCGACCAGTGCCAACAGACGGAAATAATATAAAGATTTACAAATCTTCTACACGGCTTTGCTTCTGGTCTTCCGCGTCTTTCTGTGACTTTCTTTCGTGTCTTTCTGTGACTTTCTTTCGTGTCTTTCTGTTACTTTCTTTCGTGTCTTTCTGTGACTTTCTTTCGTATCTTTCTGTGATTTTCTTTCGAGTTTTTCTGTGACTTTCTTTTGTGTCTTTCTGCGACTTTCTTTTGTGTCTTTCTGTGACTTTCTTTCGTGTCTTTCTGTGACTTTCTTTCGTGTTTGTTCTGTGACATGTTCGTTACCTGGACACTATTTCAGTGTCCGAAATCTTTCATGACAGTGCTGTCTTCAGTCGGAACTGCACGCTAATCGATTACATTTTATATACAGAGTGAATTTTTTTTAACTGACAGTACTCAAGAGTCTTCTGTAGCTCTATCTATCATCTGAAATGCCACCAAATTTGGTAGGGTGGTTAATGACGACATGGGGGAAAAGATTTTGTAAAAAAAATAGTTCCGAAAGTCGCCGATAGGGGAAAATGTGGCGCTGTTGTAATCTACACAACAGAGAATTAGACAAATGAATAACAAAACAGAAATTTCAGTGCAAAACCGCTTTAATACAACAAATGAACTGCTGCAAAGGAACATTGCTAGAACATGAAATTTCCATAAAATAAATCTCTAATCTAGTCACATCTTCAAATCATTATAAACATGATAATAAACTAAGATGATTACGAAATTTTACTAAAAAGTAAACCTATACCAATATATCGTATAGCTCAAGTAGAAGCTATCACATTTTGTACCACGATTCGATAACACGTCATTTTGCAGCCGTCCCTTAAACGTCTAACTAAAGAACTTGTAGAGTATTTAATATATATATATATGAATGTGCCATTTAGATAAATATAACGAATATTTGCGAACATTTAAAATCTCGTCGCACTTTCCTAGCTGTTAGAAAGCAGGCGCTCCGCGGTAACTTTGTAAGCATTACCAAAATTCGAAGGAAATAATGAGATGAAAAATTTCTTTTGAATATGATTCAATACCAAACAGTATTGTGTACAAAAGTTCGCTGAACATGAGTGTAATTGTTTTCTTGAAATGTATCAGATATAAATAGCTCTTGACAGCGGGCCGGATATTACATTTAGCATCCGGTCGAGAGGCCGGATACCTCAAATGGGTTTTTCGATACATAAATAGTCAATTTCCGGATGTTAAGAAACATGAGTAACGCTCCATGAAGCCATAAACGCATTTTCTTCAAATCGATTATTTAACGGAAAGGAAGAGTTTCTTCACAATGTTTGTGGAACAACACGCTTCCCTCATCGTGGTGTTTATTTGAATTTCCTGCCGGTTAAATTTCGAAAAACTTTGTGTTGACGGAACTCAGCGTAACGCCATGATAATCTCGATTGCAAAAGCATGTGGTGGTGGTGGGGAGGTCACCAAATTTGGATCGGCACCTAGATTGGACCAATATAAGTTTGATTCTATTAAATATTTGGCCTGTAAAATACGCAAACGTTGTAACGATGTAAATGTGTTGTATGAAATCAGTTTTAATTAGATTTAAAACATCATTCAGAAACATTTTTAAGAACGTAACAAGTTACATAACTAAATTTTAGTATGTGATCATTACACCGAAATTGTAGATCAGTTTCAAATTTTAGATTTTTGATGAAATCGACCAACGAGTACTCTTCCAAAATACATACTCGAATCTCTTCACTATAAAAATTAAACACAAAACGTACTATTTTGTGGAAGTATACATAAAGGTTAAGTGGAGAAAATCCTCGTGGTTGTCTTCATAACTGTTTTTAATATCAACTATTTATTCATAAGTTAAATTTTAGTCAATCACTAAAATTCCGTGGCTGTTTGGTCTGTTGACTATACATTGTGCCCACTTAAGTTACTTACAACCCCTTAATTTCAGAACGACTGCAGCTACAGTTATAAAAGTGGTGTCTAAATATAGTAAATTGGCTATGCGCTCCACCATGAGAGTACTTACAGCGCCATCTGATGGTTAACTGCGGAATTAGCGTCTCAAAAACGGAGCAATATAGGGGAAAAAGTCAATTACAAAGTTGTAGACCATCATCGATTTAGTACAAAAAACGCCTAGGGGACATTAATCCTAAGAACGCAACGTTTAAAAGAACATTTATTTTTTCGCGATTTCCAACCTTGTTTGTTACGTGACGAAACGAGTAAAAAGAGAGAAAAAGACCCAACTAGTTATAACAAGATATTTTTATTTTCGATGTTCGAACTGCTCTCCTTCAGCCATTACAATATGTATGCATTTGGACCATTATTTGAATTTCTCGTTGCACACTTTTTAGCATACTGGGTTTCAAGTTGGCACAAGCATCAGTAATGCGTCATGGAAGGTCCTACACTTTTGATGGAGAGGTCGCATACAAGTGCTGTTAGAGGTATATCCACAAGAAAAATCCATTGGGGTCATTTTTGTCAGAAAAATAACATTTTCTCCTTCCTTTCATGTTTTGTGACGTCACAGTTTCGGAAATCGCCAATAAAGAAATGTACGTTTTAAGTGTTCAATTCATATTATTGATGTCCAAAAGGTGCTTTTTTTACTAAATCGATAATGTTCTACAAATTTGTAATTGACCCTTTCTCGCTTTATCACTCCGTTTTCGAGATAGGAACATTAATTCTGCAATTTGCCACCAGGTGATGCTGTAAGTGCTTTTATGGCGTAGCGCATAGCCACTTTACTGTGCTTAGACACCACTTTTATGACTATAGCTGCAGTCGTCCTGAAATTAAGGAGAGGAGTGTAAGTAACTTTAGTGGGCACCCTGTATACTGCATTGTTTGTTGCGCAACAGACAATAATTAATTAATTTTGGAAACAGTAAAATCTTTTCCATAATATTTGGCGAAAACAACTAGTTATCGGCATGTACAGTTGTGGAAAAAAAAACTAACCACCCAGCATTATTCTGCCATCGATCATGGGAAATTTAAACAAACGGTACCAACTTTCAGGAAATAACGTCTACTAAACGATTCCATATCTAAAAATTTGATTAAGGGTCGTCTACATGCTTATAATTGCACTAACTTCAAACTTTCCGATGTCAACACCCAATTTTTCAATGGATTTCAAATCTGCATCAAAAGTTATGCTCGGATACCCAATTTTATCATTCAAACTTCATTTGTTTTGAAATTAAAAACAAATAAAGTTTTGAGTCTCTAATGTTAAAGTAAAATTTTGAATTTTTGTTGATATCTTGAGATATAATATAGTTATTGACCTAGAACTTTTTCGATGTAATAGTATGAAGTAGTATACACATTCTGCACCTATACTTTTGATTTTAAAATAATTTTGAAGACAGGAAATATTTTATTAAATTTGATGTTTAAAAATTTTTGAGTGGCAACAACCACAAATTTTAACAGTAATCAATGTAGAAGGCTATTTAATAAACCCATGCAAAATTTCAGCTTATTGGAAAAAGCAGTTTTTAAATTACATTAAATTTCCTATTTTCTCTGTAAAATGATGCACTTAGTTGGGGAGGCGTCCATATATTTGAAAAAGGTAATATCTTTCTTTCATTTAGTAATGTAATGCATATGATCAAAATCATATTTTTTTAAGAAAATTTCATTTTTGCAGAATTTTGTAATGCATCTATCGATTATAAAAAATACATTGTAGCTTTTAAGATGACGTTTAACGAGCGAAATAAGTTAAAATTCCACCACCGACATTTAAACGCAAGCAGCGAGCTTCAATATCTAAATATGGAGACGGCCCCTTTTATATCGCGAACACAAAATGTCGAATATATTTCGATAGTCAAGTACCCAAAATTGATATCTTGGGGTATTTTTTGATGAGGAATTTATTAATGTCGTCAAAAATGGGTGTTGCCATTAGAGATTTTGAAGTTAGTGTAATTATAAATACGTAGACGACCCCTTATTAAATTTTTAGATATGGAATCGTTTAGTAGACGTTATTTCCTGAAATTTGGTACCTTTTGTTTTAATTTCCGATGAACGATGGCAGAATAATGCTGGGTGGTTCGGTTTTTTTCCGCAACAGTACATATTGAAATTGGTTCACATAATTATACGCTTAGGGTATGCCATTATTCAGAGGCTTACATTATTTTTCAATCATTAACAGGGTATTCTTAAAAAATAAAACCGACTGAGAGATTCTTAAGCGATTATATATGTGTCTTCAAGGGTGCCCAGGCCAGCTGTTGATCTTAGCACTACATAAATCAAGCATGCATTTTGCAATCGCCAGCAAAAGAATTATAGAGTCAAAGAAGTTCGAAACGATTATCTATTCTCAACATGTCCGTTAAATATTTTCGAAAACTGACTCCAGGCTATCTTGGGAATTCTAGACATTCTTTTTTCAAATGTCATTCTTATATTGAGATTTCTGCCTGCGCATTGCCAGTGTGAATATAAAATATTTAATATCATCAACTGATATCACAGTGAGACTGTTGTTATCCCGAAATTAGAGATACATCTTTAACATCGGGTGAATAACGAACCTTCTTTAAGTAGAGAATCTACATTCCGAAGGATACATCTGGCACCCGACTACCTTTTAAATTAGATGGGCAAGAGTGATATCTCTTCACGGGCAGCATAATTCATGTTACCAAAGAGCATATCAGATACAGTATGAGTCAGCAGAATTTAGTAGGCGTTA
This sequence comes from Araneus ventricosus, assembly GCA_013235015.1. NCBI lineage: Eukaryota > Metazoa > Arthropoda > Arachnida > Araneae > Araneidae > Araneus > Araneus ventricosus. Next base: position 112,608 of record BGPR01003640.1, read on the forward strand.
CAGTTTCTGTGAAAGAGTGATTTGGTGTTTGGGCAAGTTTTACCAAACTGCTTCGTAACAAAATGTATTTATTACATAGATTTATGGAAAAACCAATGGGAATCTCCACATCCCGAATGCATACTCAGTTTCGTAGCGATCGGGAAGCAAGGGGGTATAAATGGCCCGGACGCCAGTTTTAAGGGACGCCACGGAGGCAAAACATCACTGCATGTATGCTTTTTTTCAAAGCAAGATATGATGAGGGCCAGTGGCGTAGGAAGGTCTGGTGGCATCCGGTGAGGTTTAAACTTGTCACCCCCTCCACCAAAATATAAAATGAAATTTATTGAGAAACCAATTTTTTTTATTTCATTGGTTGTAAAGAGGACATAATGTTAATTATTTTGTAAACAATTTTTTATGTTTTGTTAACAATTTTTTTATGAATATAAAAGTAAAATACATTTTTGTTAATGTGGTAATTGTATTTTTCCCGTCTAGCTTAAAAGCGTAAGTTTAATTCCTTCCTAATAATATTGTTTCACTTTCCGAACAAGCTCATTTGAATAATTTTTGTGTCAGCGGAAAGATATCGAAAGATAACGATCACGCGCTCTCTCCGGGCTAATCACGTGATGCGTAGGTGTTTCTCCATTAAAAACCGAGTGTAATGTTTTAATACGGGGAGATGGCTTTTTGAAATTAAAAAGAACGGGCATGCGGTAGGTCGAGCGAGCGTCTCGAGCTACGGGGGTCTATTCCCTGATAGCACGGCGGCGATGGGCGATGGCTAATATTGTAAGTTAATATTTCTCTAAGTAACTAATAATGCTAACTAAGTAACTAACAATGTCTAAACCCTAAATCTCTGTCTTGTCAAATATGCAAATAGTTATGTGTGTAAATACCTTCCTCATATTATGTTTTATAAATAAATAATTTAGTTTTAACTACTGTTTCTCCTCCTTTATTTTTGGTGCATTTCCCCCAAAATGTTCCTTAGATGAAGTATTTTTACCTGTAGGCGGTTTTGGGATTTAACTACCCACCCCTCCATATAGAATTGGTTGCTACAGCCGGGACTTTATTTCCCGTAACTAATCTCCACAAATTTTATTGGCTTCGGCTGATATAGCAACTAATTTCGATATAGAATTGAGGTATCGGCCGGGATTATTTCCCCTGAAACCTAGCTTCCTATAAAATTGGAGAATCGGCCGGGATCTGAATTTCTCCATAAATTATGGGGGCTCAAGCTCGGATGTGTATTTCTCCACGGGCTACCTTGCCACTTTTCTGTTAAATTAAAATTTAAATTACTCTTAACGGATATGAATTTCTCCACTGTCCATCTTGCCAAATTTCTGCTTCAACGTTATGAATTGCCCTGGATTATTTCGAATTTTATTCGGCATTTTAATAATTAATTGAGAAGAATTTCAATTAAGTTGGCATTTCAATGAAAATCAGTTTTTGATATTAAATTTTTGAGAGAAATTAAATTAAACTCCAGCTATCATTTGCCATGCCACTCATTTTGCTCCCCGAACACGTTCACGTATGTCTATGGCACGCCAGTCAAAGAAATAATTATCATTGCCGCAGAAGTCACCACCAGCGAAATTTAGTAATCAGCCTTTTCACGTTTGCCCTGCAATATTAGAAGGAACGAAAACCAGGTCTCCTGCAGTCCAACAGAAAAACCTCCAACGAATCACCCGGTAGTCGCCGCAAAAGTCAGTCCTTCGAAGCAGTGAATCCAGTCACCGAAAAGTAATATATTTCCCAGTTCTTCAAAGAACTAAAATGGCAAGTACATCCGAATTCGAGAAGATACTGCATCAGCTTTTAAAATGTTTTAATATTTTGATATGATGTGAATTTCAAATTATTTTAAGAACTGCCTTGTGTATTGCTTTTCAGTATTGCTATTATATTCAGTTTTGTTGTTTTTGATTTGATGTAAAACCAATGCCATTGCCAGCAAGAAGTTTAATTTTGAGTTTAAATTGAATATTGCTAGTTGAATATTTTGAATTTTAGGTTGAATGTTTTGAATTTGAAGTGTTAGTTTTTTTTAGTTTTGAGTCTTAGATTAAATTTTTGAGTTCTGATTAAATAATTGAAGTAGAATTGCTCTCTGAATTGTAATTATAGTGTCGATAATTCATCAGGATAGGCCGAATCTGTGGGAATTGTATTTTTCCCGTCTAGCTTAAAATCGTAAGTTTAATTCCTTCCTAATAATATTGCTTCACTTTTCTGAACAAGCTCATTTGAATAATTTTTGTGTTAGCGGAAAGATTCGAAAGATAAAGATCACGCGCTCTCTCTGTGCTAATCACGTGATGCGTAAGTGTTTCTCCGTTAAAAACCGAGTGTAATGTTTTAATACGGGGAGATGGCTTTTTGAAATTAAGAAGAACGGACATGCGGTAGGTCGAGCGAGCATGTCGAGCTGCGGGGGGTCTCTTCCCTGATAGCACGGCGGCGATGGGCGATGGCCAATAATCTTTTAAACATATTGTAAGTTAATATTTCTCTAAGTAACTAATAATGCTAACTAAGTAACTAACAAGGTCTAAACCCTAAATCTCTCTCTTTTCAAATATGTAAATAGTTATCTGTGTAAATACCTCTCTCATATTATGTTTTTTAAATAAATAATTTAGTTTTAACTACTGTTTCTCCTCTTTTATCTTCGGTGCATTTCCCCCTAGAGTGTTCCTTAGATGAAGTATTTTTACCTGTAGGCGGTTTTGGGATTTAACCACCCACCCTTCATATAGAATTCGTTGCTACAGCCGGGATTATTTCCCCTGCAACCTAACTTCCAATATTAATAAGCCAGTTTAATGTAACAACGTGAGAAATCTTTTTTTCAGAGTGCTCGTACCTAGTGCATAAAATTATTATTCTTATAATACAATTTAATGAAAATTCAACTGTTTGCACGTTTTGTTCTGTAGGCTCTAATCCAACAAATTGTACTTTAACTGATACTTGGAATCTCTTCTTTCTAACCTTTTGTTCTGTAAATTTTGAAATTGGGTCATCAAAATCGATACCTTCAGCTACACTGTTTTCAATTGACAAAATGCCTAAGCTAGAGAGTCGCGCTTGGTTCATAGTGGATCTGAGCTAATTTTTAATTAGTGTGAGTTTCGATAAACTCCCTTCACATGATGCAACAGATACGCATAAAGTTACGAAAAATCTTAATGCTAAAGTGAGATTGGGAACAGAGTCGAAAAGTTCATATTCAACTACGAACTCGAAGAATCTTAAGGAAGGACAACCAAGAGACTCTTCTTTTACAACTTTGGCGGCTTTTAGAATCTTCTTAGGCGTGATACTTCTGTAAGGATACCATCTTCAGAAATCTCATTGTAATTTTCAACCAAACTTTGTACAAACTTGGGAAGTTCAGTTTCCGAGGTTTCAATCAGATTTGCTGGGCTCTAAGACTGCAAACCGATCTTCCATGCCTTCTCAACGTGTACGATCTCATGTTGAAAACTGTCAATGCGCTCTAACATTGGCCTTTTCAGTTCTTGGTCCAAAGTCAGCGGCTCGTCTGCAGCCTCGTCGCCGGGCATAATTTTCTTCCTCCTTACAGTTCTTTCTACTACTAGAAAAATGCCCATTTCTTCATAAGTGGCTTTTGCAAATTGCAGTCCTTCCTCAACAAGGTCATTTCTTTGTCTTTCAAAAAGACCTTTAGACTTCTCATCTTGATAACAGACTTCTCGAAGCTTATTCCAAGAATCTGCAAATACTTTTGAACATGGTTGACTTCTTTTAAGGCATTATTCCATAAAGAGAAACAACACAAAAGCCGTAAAAACCCAATACTGACCCTTCTTGGCTTCTGATTTGTCACCAGAAATTGCAATTGCCAATTAACCAGAATTGTGACATATGATTTCGTCGTGTATCCAGGCACGTATATACAGGGGCCTTATGATAGTGGGATGCACAGGGAGAAATTGTTCGTTCGCTCGTAGGAAGATCCTAAAGTAAACTTGTTCATTTTATGGCTGATTCAAGAGCGGAAAATACCTAATCACCCTACTGCCTAAAACATTTCGGGCCGACTATATTATTATGATGCTCAGTTTAAAAATATCATCTTGTTGCACAGAACAACTTGGATTGATTATATTATTTGTGGCAGGGATGAGACAAAGAGTCACAGGAACGGTTGTTTGTTTACTTGAGCACCAGCACAGGTCAAAAGAAATGAGACATAACACCCCCTTCCCCAACGTACCACACAATAATTATAAATCATCGCATCATAACATAGTCAATCCCGTAGATTTTTCTACGGCGAGGACCCGAACTGCGCCTTTCTTATGTTTTATTTAGAGTAGCTTTTGATGGCGCCATCTGTTGACAATATATAGAACTACATTTCGCGTATGCGCAGTAAAACATTATTTACTACAAATGCTCATATTTCCCGCAATATTCATTTTTTGAATTCAAATTTTAATACAATGTTTCTTTTACGTATTGTCAAATATTCTGCAAGTTTCGTACAATTCGAAAGAAAACTCTGCATGTTACAATTAAAAAATATTCGGAATTTGAAATTTTCAATTTAATACCGATTTTTACTTATATTCTCATAAATATTTTTATTGTCTCACTTTGGCTCCTAGAAATACTCCTCCAGCTCTTTAAAATGACACCAGAATCAACCTCCTTGATAAACGCGTTTCCACGCTACTTATATTTATAACCTTGCATAAAGCTAATTCATAACAATCACGCGCATGCGCCTACACTGGTACGACCACGTCGCAGGCAAAACAAATACTATGCGACAAACTCTTACAGATATGATCTATCCGTTGTGGTGTCGACCATTCTTTTCGCATTATTAGTCTCGTAGTTATTAGCGATTCAAATCTGGCGGTATTTTGTCACACAAGAAAGTTCGACCGACTATCACTGTAACGAGCGGAAAGACGTTTTCACGCCAAAAATCATATTATTCTCCGAGCGGCACTTACTAAGTCACTTATGCTGTAGGGAGAGAGAACGAAAAATCATATATTGTCCCGGGCGCTATTTATCCTCGTTACGCCACTGTGTATACGTCTATAACATGGTGCATTTTGTGTTCTCTTTCGTCGTGTAGAGATCAGAATAAAATGACCGTTTCGGAATTCTTAATGCCGACTGATTAGATCTGAAGTTTAATAAAAATCTGCAGGTTTGGTGTGAAGATCACATACCAAATTTGACTTATTCAGCTAGTTCCATTCTTCAGTTTTAGCGCTCACTTGCGTACGAATATGCGCAACTCCACAGACAGTAAACCAATGAAAATTCTATAACAAAATTCCATCTTTACCAAGAAGAAATGAGTAAAGTTTAAAAAAAAGTGAGTAATTAAACTTATAAACCAATTAAATTTTCACATATTTTGCTTCTTGGCAAACTTTCTTGTTTAATAAATAATAAAGTGTTAAAAACAGACGAAAAATGATGAGCTATATGAAATGGACGTTTATTCTGTGAAATTTTCACGAGATAACTTCGCTATATGTCATGAATGTGACATCATTTTTACGAGCAATAGAGTGTAAATTAAACTCTATGATTGGAAGTGGTAAGATCTACTCGGCATGTCATGCAATTAGCCATCGGGAGTGTTCTCCCCTGGATTTTCTGATGCACATTAACCCTTTGCAGACAGATATGGCGGATAGAGTGCGCCAGTGGGTATGTACCCTAAGCTGAATAAAAACTATTGAAGGTGTAGAGTTCACCGCCCCTCTAACCTCGTATTAACATTCCTCCTACTTGCTCCGACACTTCCACTGACACTGAATCAGTCAGTTAGGGCTGATCACGCTTGAAAGTGCATGAAAAGCTCTCTATAAGCCAACCCGGCTGTCATGAAACGGCGGGAAATTATCCCTGCTGAGAAATATTCGGCTGTTTTGGAATAATTAATCCTTTCCGGTGCAAGGCATTAAATGTTTTGAAATATGATAAAAAAAAATCATGAATGGGTTTAGTGATTGTCAAGACATAGAATCTACAAAAAAAATTTAACTTGCATCATTCCGAAGGGGGTCATACCCCTTTGGGGACAACCACTCGTATGAGGACCCCTTTAGATATAGACACCTTGATACGCTCAAAAAATATTGTTCAATCCTAAAGAAAATCATGAATTAAAACTTCAAGAATATTGGAGGAAAATTGTCGAGTGGATTTGCTAAAATTCTAAACGACAAGAACTCAAAAAATTTCTTATCTCTGAGTCAAGGAATTTTCGCATTTTTAATCTTAACATTTCCGATTCGAAAGCGAAATTTCATTGTGCTGCCATCCACATTCTAAAAGAAGTACTATTAACTGCCTTTTCGTGCATCTTTCTGGGTTTCAAAGTGGAATGGGATTTTTTAAGAACATTTTAAAGTCGGTGTCCTCTTTTGTGACCACTGCCCCGGAAAGGGTTTAGCAAGTAAATTCCAGCTGAGAACGAATCTGATGCATTACATTTCGATGGAGAAGTGACTGAGCACGGCGACCAACAGACTGATGTGGAGGAAGAATATAACGACTATATTTAATTGTGTATAATTAAATAGGCGTAGAAATGATAGAAAAGAGATGGCGCATAAAGTGCGCCAATCTGATCTAAGTGTGGTATAGAAGTTTATTATCCATTTTTGTTTTTTACCCCTAAGAGCCCGATTTAACCAATAATCAATAAGTAAATATTAATTATTATCTTTGCGCGTTGTGTTTTAGTAATAACCCATTGTTGCATCCAGGCCATGTCTCTTGGATGCTGAGTCAGCTTGAGATAATTCGCAAAGACAAACCTTTAATTGTAAATTATGAACATTTATTTAATAACACTATAAATTTAAATGAGAAGAAAAAGAATTAAAACTCAGATCAGGATCAATGCTCTTACATTAAAGCAACCCGATGCAGAACTGATAATCACACATTACACTATAAATTATTCAAATATAAATGACAGTTTCGTTAAAAGACATTCACTATAAAGTGTTGAAATATAAATGACAGTTTCACTGAAAAAACAGTACGCTAAAGATATTCTTGGATATATATATTTAAATCTGAAGAGCATTATTACATGTATCTCAAATCTAATCACGAATAAAAAAATATCAAACGATATAACATCTCACATTGCTGATATATAAAAAGAGCATCAAAATTTCAGAAGAATAATCATTCATTAGCATGCAGTTCATGACACAAGCAGTTGGATAACAAAACGGCCCGTCATTATAACAGACCAAATCAAAAATCATTCCCCATTTCTAAATGACAGATCAAGAGAAGATATTCTTTATAAATTATTGAAATATAATTGACAGCTAACCACAAGTTATTCATGGTCACATTTAAAACTGAAGAGCGTTAGTTCAGCTGTCTCATACCTATTCAAATATGAGAATCAAACAATACATCTTCTCACGTCATCGATGTAAAAATTCACAACAATTATAATAATAAATCTTCATTATTGTTATCGCAACGCTCGTGAATGCAAGCAGAAAGACTTCATGTTTATTTCAGTGTTGCAAGCAACATTCCAGAAGCCTCACAGAACTGATTTTTTTGTCAAATGATTATGCCCTAAAGTAAGCAATAAAACGATCATTCGATTCGAATTTGGTTTATTCAAATAATATAATAACCATAATACCTCATCAACACAGGTAACTGCCGTGGCGAAGCTTACTCCTCTCCACGCTGGCCAGGGCCACCCGCCCGTGTAAAACTCACCAACATGCTACATTTTTTTCCCTCTCCTCTGTCTTTACTCCACTCCACCCAAATCCTCTGTGCCCTAGCAACGCCAAGAACCCCTTCACAAAGATCCCCAGCACATGCCATTGGTCAGAAGGTCAATTTTCTTAAGAAAAGTTCGAGAGCGTCGGAGGCAAGCCCGCGAATTTCTGTGAATTCCGAGCGGAGGGCGGCACATCCGGTCGAAGTGCTTTTCGAAAAATGGCGAAAGAGACTTAACTCTGAAGCAAAGCTGCCAGAATTAAGAAATGTTGATTTTCCTTTTAAAAGAAGGCCAGACTTGTCTGTTAATCAATAAATAAGCTAAGATTAAACATTAATTTTAGAAGGAACATGTTGTTCTGAACACAACATAAGTGTTCTAAAAAGTCGCATGTCAGGAAAGGTTAAGGCACGTTTTTTGTTCAGCTTCGTAGAATAGTAAAGACTATGGAGTAGCCATTTGAGACCTATTTCCTTTCACCGATTGAGTCCAAAATTCAATGCAGATCTACAATTTTGGTATTAAGACACCATATACTAAATTTCATTTAACTGGCTCATTTTATTTTTGAATAATGGTGTTCACATACATGACGTGTTCGGAGAGTGTAGAGGCATGGGGACGGAATTCCATCGTAGAACTAAAGTAACACTTGGTTTATTTTCAGGATTTTTCTCTTGATGAGAGATAATTTTATTTTAACATCTTAGATGTGATTTTAGAGTATTCCATCCGTGACCATTGATTAGTAGACGTAGCACACCCACCACCTATAAGCTCCAAAACAGAACCAGCGGGAGTGGTCTCCCCTAAACTTTCTCGTATACTTCTAACACATGTAGAGAAAAAAATAAGTTAAAAGGCAGTAAAACGAACAAGAACCCCTAACCCAGTGGAGGAAAAAAATAAGCGAAACGTCATACCACGATTTCCGAAGGACGTCCAACGCGGAAGTGAAATTAGAAGCCGGCGTGATAACCAATAGGGCTGGGTGTAAGATAAAGAAAACGAAATTTGCAATTTGAACTCCTTTTTTTAACCGATTGACACAAAAAGTGGACACAAGTCTGTCATGTTGAAATAACAATGTTTTTTCATATATATATATTTCTATAAAGGTACAAATTCTTCTTGACAGATTCAAATTCTGATATTTCCATTTTTTTTTATTCTATAAATTTTCTATTGTAAATTTTATATATTTAATCCAAATTTGGTTTCATTTTAAAGGTAATAATTCACTTTGTTTGATTTATAAAATGCTTAATGCGCATTTATTATTAATTCTAAATAAGTATAATTGTCTGAGTGTTTTCTGAGTTAAATTTAAAAGCTTCCTTAGTTTCTTGTTGTTCTGAAAAACACTGCAAGTAACAGCAAAAACAGATGCCAGCTGCATCTTTCCCCCCCCCGCGGGCCGGGAGGGGACGTGTCGGGGCAATTTTCGAACCGACAAACTCGGTGAGAATACAATCCTATGCGCCTTTGTCGGAGAGCGATCAGAACGATCCACAGATTCCTTTGCCTGTTGTCATTTCGGAGAGGATGTCGCTTCACTTTGTCCAGCTGAAACGGGTCCATGTAAGATGTTGACTAGATGGATTTGACACGCCTGTCTTCCTATCCGCTTTGATAACTGGGAACAGTAAATTTCTTAAAATCCCCCTTTTTCCCAATTAGAGAAAGAAGTCACTCTTAGGCCAGGGATAAGGCAGCCTCGTTCTGATTGGGTGAAATGCGAGCAGTTACTGCGCGTTCTATCCACTCAGATTCGAGTTGGCGAGGTTAGCTTTCCTTGGCAAGACAAATTAAATTCGAACCGTGCCTTTTCCAGTTTTAAAAATTTGGCGGTTTGGCGTTGCTTGGCGACCCTCCCCGGGTGATTCAAAATGGCTGGTGCATGGTGGAAGGACAGATTTTTGAGAGACAGATATTTGAAGGGAAGAAGGTAGAGAATTTTTTTGGGAGAAACAATAATAAAGTTGAAGATTTTCATGGAGACCCTCTGGGGAGATTGCTGAAAAGACTTGAGGAGAAGAAGGACGGTGTCTGCTGTGGCGTAGCAGTTATGCGGACATTGCTGGCCGTTGCACCGAAAGTGCGTATGCTAAGCGTGAGTAGGCTTAATGAGACTTCGGAGTTGATGCCCGGCTTATGAATACCTAGCTGGCCCGCCGGAATTCGCTGTTGCCCCAGGAGTGCCGTCACCGACCGCCATGCTTGAAGCTTCCAGCCACGCATTGTTTAGAACTATAACCGGGAGGATGGAGATGAGAAAATGACCAGGCTGCCGGAGACAAGAAGGGAGATCCAGCAAAATCCTAAATTGGTATCCACCTCGTTCCAGGTTGCTTCCCCATGGAGTGTCGCCATGCCAGCAATAATAAGTCACACCTGTCAGTTAAGTGAATTTGAAATTTAAAAGCTTAATCCAGAAGTGAATCCCAAAAATTGTTATGTTATTAAAGAGATTGTTGTGTATAACTTATTTATCTTTGCCAGAGTGAATTCTCATGAAAATGTGATGTATGGACAGACAAGATTTTTAATGTAATTGTGTAAAATCTAAAAGAATTTATTTAAGCTGAGTAATAATATTTGATTTAAATTTTACTATATGTGCTTGGATAGCTATCAAATTAAATGGTAATTTAAAGAATAACTAAAAGCAAAGAATGGTCTTTGCCAGAGTGAATTCTCAAGGCAATGTGATATATGGACAGACAAGATTTTTAATGTGATTGTGTAAAATCTAAGAGAATTGAATTAAGCTGAATAATAATACTTGATTTAAATTTTACTAAATGTGCAAGGATAGCTATCAAATTAAATGGTAATTTAAAGAATAACTAAAAGCAATGTGTACTAGAGTGAATCACAACATATGTCCTATTATTGAAGTGTTATGTTTTTTATAAGTAAATGCTTACAAGTGGAAGGGGCCTCTCCATATAAAAATGTATGAATATGATTTGCATTTAGTAGTGTTATAAATTAGCCAAGAAATTCAATATAATTCTAGAATTTTTTAATAAATTTGTTATTATTTTCTATTTGTGTCTGTCATTAATTATATCTCAAAGCACGCTGACTTCAAGGGAATTTTGCTAGATCTGAATCTATTCATTGATTTAATTGATAAACCTGGAGGTTATTGCAAATTTCACTACACAGCGCAAATTTTATACTTTAGGCCATTAACTTTAAAAGGTTTTTATTCCAGTGGTGATCTGTTAACTCATTTGTTTAATTCTAAAAGTCAAAATCTTTTAAACCTAATACACCACCACAAGTCTACCATTAAGGTAAGAAGGCCACATATCAAATTTCATTTATAAAAGTTTTTTAGAGAAGTTATTGCGTTCAAATGTATGCGATTATACAGACAGACAGTCAATCCTTTGACGAATTTAATCCAAAATTTGATTCAAACCTACATTCCTGATGATAAAAATGTGTACCGAATTTTATCCACCTAGATATTGAAGTTTGTGAGTTATGACGTTCACATGAACACGGACATGCAGCTAGACAGATTTTCCGAGGACGGATTCTGTCCCAAATTTGAAAGAAACCTACAAATTATGTGTAAAGACCACATACCAAATTCCATCTCTCTAGCTTTAATAGTTTCCGAGTAATCGTGTTCACCGACACACAGACAGACATAATTCCAAAATTGTGTTTTTCGGACTCAGGGAGGTCTAAAACGTGGATATTCGTCAAAATCTCGAATTCGAATACGAGAAAGTAAAAAGAGAAGATGGCACCGCGTCTGAACTTTAAATAGTACCGAGATGGTGAATTCCCGGATCGGGGCTCGTAAAAGTTAAGATTCTCCTGACTCTTTAAGTTAAAGTAGAAGTGTTTTTATCTTAGAATTTAAGTAGAAATTATGCATTTATAAATTTAAAAAATTAAGCGGAGTTTTTTCAGATATAAAAAAATCTAATTTATTACATACATATGGACAGAAAAGAGAAAGTCAACCCTTTAACCGATAGAAACAATCTAATTTATTACATATAGGGCAGAAAGAAGAGTCTGCCTTTAACCGATGAGAGCAATCAATTTTGTACATACATATGGACGAAAGAAAGTCAACCCTTTATGATGAAACAATCCTAATTTATTACATACATGGACAGAAAGAGAAGTCAACCCTTTAACCGATAAAGAAACAATCAATTTGTGCATACATATGGACGAAGAAAGTCAACCCTTTAACCGATAGAAACAATCTAATTTATTACATACATATGGACAGAAAAGAGAAAGTCTACCCTTTAACCGATAGAAACAATCTAATTTATTACATACATATGGACAGAAAAGAGAAAGTCAACCCTTTAACCGAGTTAGTCGAAAATTCAACCCAAATCTACAAATCGTCGCTTAACAAGCAACACCGTCTATCTTAATTTTTTGAAATTTCAAAGAGGAAGAAAATACTCAATTTTTCGCGAACAATAACGAATATTTCTGAATTATTTTTGCATGCGGTTGGAATATACGGTCTCATGTTTATATCAGATGTTAAAACAATCAAATATATTCCTTATTGTTTGCGAAAAATTGAGTATTACTTTCCTCGTTGAAATTTCAAAAAATTGACATAGACGGTAATGCTTGTGACGAAATATTGTATACAAATCATGTACTAAAATTTAAAAATGGCGCTTATTGCGTTTTTAAAAGCTGTTTTTTATTAAATTTATTATCTTAAAATCTGCAAAACAGTTATATATTTGCAAATGCCGGTGAACTCCGGTTTTTTTTTTTTTTCGTTTTGAAACTGAAATCTCTTTCTGGACGCGAAACGTGTATCTGTTTCCTCTTCTCCGATAAAATTTCTTTTCAAGCTCCGGCCGCTATCGTTTGCTTTTATCATCAACAAATCGTCTGCAGCGATTCACGTCAACAGGTCTCAACTCGTTTCTTTATCGGGACTCTGGTTATTATCAGCCACTCGGGATTAGAGTGGATGATAAGGGAATCCACTTGTAAATATTGGTTCTGAACTACTGTGGCAGATTACAAAATGGGTGTAAGCATATACACACAGATTATCTAACAACCGAGAGTACTAAATCCTATGTTCATTTTTTTGTTTTTCATCAAATTAAGAAAAAGACGCAAAATAAATTGAGTTATCTCAAATAAATTGGACACTTTATGCTATCTTTGCGGTAGGTATCTATAATGAGATGACAGAAAATTGCATAATCGGGAAAATTCTGAATGAATTCAACTTTTTTGCTAGTGAATATGCTTCCAATAAAGTTATGATCATGTAGAAAAATCAGATATTTATTATCGCGAGCAAACATCATGTCGTATTGTGGGCCACCAGCCGCAGGCGAGTACCTGTAGATGGCGCTGCCATCGCCAGTGACGTCAGAGTATCAAGCTGTCGAGAACAGTAGAAGACGACGAGGCGGTACGAGACGTATGAAAGACGTTGGTTTTGTTTCGCAAGACCAGAAGATGATATGAAACGACGATTTGAACAACGATATACGATGCTAATGAGTGCCATCCTTATCATATGACGAACTATAACTGTTTCAATTGTACATAGCTGTAAATATGGTTGAAATCTACAAGTTGGAACACACTCTTAGTAAAACGGCGCCATTGCGCCAAGTCGCCAAAGCAAGATGGTAAACAAACGTGCATCGGTCCCAGTTAAAAGTTAATCTTTTATCGAACCCATTGCGTTTGTGGTTTGTCGTTGCATTATCTCCCGTTTTAAATGTAGATTTTCAACAGAACTACTAGCTTTCCTACCACATTTAATGTACGGAATCTGTTACTTTTAATTATTCTAATGAAGCAGGAAAAATAGCTCGCGATGCCTGCGGCATCTGAAGTGGGCACAGGGCAAATTTTTTTAACTTTAAAAACATCAGCGGCTTCGCTTTCAGCAAAGTGAGATCCTAGTAGCTTCGCTAGCTTAGTGAATGTACGGAATCAGCTTCTTTTAATTACTCTAATGGAGCAGCAGAACATTTGCCCTTAGTAGCGTTCAAAACAAGTGCAACTTCAAAAATTCCATGCAAACGATTTTTATTACAAGGCAAAGAAAAAATCTCTCAATTATATGATCGGAAAAATATATAATCACTAAATAAACCCAAGTTCTATTTGTCATTTATTTACTAATTGAAATCATACTAATTAAAATACATTTTATTATTTAATTAAATATTTAATAAATATTTTAAATTATTTGAAAATCCGCGTAGTATGTAAACAACTCAAATCACGCGAAACGCTTGCCATGACGTAAGCAATCTAGCCGATGGGTTGCCAATGGAACTAATCCGCTCGATTCCTCAGGTAACCAGATTGGCGATGAAATCGGTGTGTTCCAACTTGTAGATACCAACCGTAAATATTGCTCAGTATAATAATGTAAACTTAATCCTGATATTATAACCATTTAGATTGATGAACTGTGTATTCATTTATGGAATCAATCACTAAGCCTACCTGATGACCGTCTACAGTATAAGGAATGCTGTCGATGGTAACCATCCAGTTAAAATATTTATAAACAATTTTTGTTTTTCTTCGGTCTGATTTATTTATTTACTGATGTTTTAATTCTTATTTATATTATACTGACAACACACGACATTTGAAACGTTTTGTAAAACTAAGCGGTTATATATATTTATGATTTTAATTTAATTAAGATGTGGCTGTGTGTGCTTTCTGCCCGAAAAACTACTGAGCGATAAACGTTTGTATCTAGTATCGTGCTTTCCCTAATTTAAAAACAGATTTATATGCACTACTGGCCAAAAGTATTGCAAGGTTGGCAAAATGCAAAACATTTGGAGTTAATCTGATTACAATGGTTCACGATCAGTTGTGGAGAATCGCGGGAACTCACATTTTATAGTGAAGATTTTGTCACCAGGACATTTAGGGGCCGTCCACAAATTGATGAAGACGAAATTGATTTCCGCTCACCCCGTTTCACAGGATGCTGATAATGTTTTGAAACTTTCATCAATCGTTTTGCTTATTATGCATATCGCTTACGTGCATTTTCATAAAAATATCATGAATATTCCGGGAAATATAAAGGTTTCTTTAAAACATACCGAATTTTTCGCGTTTTTTTCTCTTATAGCATACAGAGTTTTATGGCAAATTTTGCGAAACTTGCAGAATGCTTGACAATATGTTAGAGAAATATTTTATTAAAATTTTCTTTCATAACGTCGAAGCCAGGTATCTAAGGCAAATTATATAAAAATTCCAGTTGAATACCCTTAAGATTTAGAAAGTTGTAGGTATTGCAACCAGCAGAATTTCTGTTGTTCTCTAAGTGAAACAAAATGATGAGGGCTTTTCACAAATCAATATTTTTTAGCTTTAATTAAAATTGCAATTCGACGATTATTACTCGAAGATTGAAGTTTAAAAAATATTGATTTGTATTTCTGACAGGCAACAGACTGAAACCAGTCAGTAGCGTAAACCACTTCGTAATTAAATAATTAGACTACAAATGTACGCTATTAACAACACAAACCGAAACCTTTTGCAATGATTTAAAAAAATAAATAGCTGTGCTTATTGTATGATTTTAATTTAATTATGGAATTCCAGAAAACTTAACTATTTAGATTTAATGTCTTGTTTTCATTAATTCATAAATTCTGATGTTTTAATGCATAGCAATTCTATAAAAACCAGCGGGAGTGTTCTCCCCTAAACTTTCTCGTAAACTTGCCCAAAAAGGTGCCGTTTCTCCTTCCCCCGCGTGGCTAAAAAAATTCGAACCTACTGTTATCCAGAATCCAATGACTATCAGAAGGTTTTTCACTATAGTGACTGAAAAATATCTAGGTAAAGAATCAAATTCAAAGAGATGCGTACCGATTAAAAAGGCATCTATCGCACACTGCTAGGTTTCACTCTTGCCGTCTCAAGGACGAACTGACGTAATACGCTCCTTTCGAGTGCACAGAAGATTGCTTCCAGTACGCATGCGCGTGGAGATAACGGATTGGTTTCAATAGTGAATTATACAGACCAACAGACAGTCAACCTCTTGACGGATTTGGCCCAAAATTTTATACGGACCTACATTCATGACGATAAAACTGTGTACCAAATTGTATGCATCTAGCTATTCAAGTTTTTGAGTTATAGTGTTCACATGACTTCGGACATACAGACAGACAGACTTCCCTTTTACAGATTTTGTCCAAAATTTGATAGAAACCTACAAATTATGTTTAAAGACCACATATCAAATTTCATCCCCGTAGCTCTAATAGTTTTCGAGTTGTCGTGTTCACAGACATACAAACACACAGACAGACGTAATTCCAAAATTGAGTTTTTCGGAATCAGGGAGGTCTAAAACGTGGAGATTCGTCAAAATCTCGAGTTCGAATTTTTTGACAATTACAATACTTTCTCTTTGTATACTTCGTATACGAGAAAGTAAAAAACGTGAAATGAAATCATTTGCATATCGTTTTAGAAATATTTCACCAAATATATCGACTACGTTCAAATAAACTTCTTAAGACAGAAGAACTAAGCAAATAGCGCTCTTGATAATAATTTGATAATGGTTGATAGGTAGAAAACTTCAATAGAAAACTTTCAGTTCCGTGGTTTTTATGAGCGCCATTCGATAAAAAATTTCTTGCTATAATGGATTTGCAAAATTATCAGAAATGGTGTGTGCAACACCAGAAGCCACTTCATAATTAAACTACCAAAAAAAATCATGCTGGTACATGCTACTCTGAAAATTCACACTAGATGATTTCAACTTCTTTTGCTACGATAATGTTGTCCTATATAATGTGTTGGTAGATATATAGACCGTCGGTCGTTCTCAGATTGCGCTTCTTAACTGTTTCGCATATCCAATCGTCATAACTAGGTTCTGAAACGAGTGGCAAGATGTCACGTTTTAAGAAAGGTCAATTAAATTAGTAAGTTTAATAAAAATTTCGCATTTTATTAACCCTCTCATACCGAGCGAGGCGGTCCCGGGCGGTCTAAAATTTTTCCTTTAACAGCGACGAAGGCCGGTCTGAGGCGGTTGTTTCTTTTGAAGGAAGGTGAGGTTCTGAGATCACTTAGTAGATAAGCGCGGTAGAGGGTCCAATTATCCTAGCCAACCACACCCCAGATAGCAAAGAAAGCTCGTCTAAAAGGTTTTGGAAACCTTGTCGCGGCAAGGGTAAAGGGTTGTCACAAAGGTTTCCATGACAAGGGTTGAACCTTTAGGCAAGGTAACGGAAAGGTGAGCTAGTCAACAAGAAACAAGGTTTTCTCTCTCTCTCTGTAAGTTTTTTAGTAAGATTTCCCCAAACTTTTATTACAAGCTTGTTTCAGGCTTTTCAAAAGGTTGTTAAGAGCCCTCCTTCGGCGGACAAAATAGAACGCCCTTCTTCCTCCTCCGAAGCCGTACTCTTACAGAAGGGTCCAACCCTCCTTTATTCACCGCCTCTTCGAAGTCGTGCTCCTACAGAGTGGTCCAACCCCCTTTTTTATCCCCCTTCTTCTGACGTCATCTCAGAGTTATCTGGAATGTCAATCTAATAGAAATCTTAATTAGTCACATCTTAATTATTAATTTCATTAGTCTAATTTTTAATCGAACTTACTTGTATGATTAGATTGTAGATTGTGACAGAACTTCAATTTCCTCCAAGCCGGGGATCGAACCCGCGTTGCTAGTGTTGGAAGGCAAACGCAATAACCACTATACCGGACGGGGCTACGCACGATAGAAGAGGTTTTTAATAAAAAGCTTTCTTACGTCAATTTTGCAGGAATGGTTTCCGAAACGGTTTCTGCGGAAATGCTTTCGCAGACTTGTCGTTCAAACCTTGTCGGTGAGGTAGTTCATAAAAAGCTTTCCTATGTAAACCTTGCGGCATTGGTTTCCGAAACGGTTTGCGCGGAAATGCTTTCGCAAACAGCCTATAGAAAGTGAAATAGCAACCTTTCCGCAACCTTCTTTGCTATCTGGGTAGTACGGTGAAGTGGTGGGGAAAATGACCGCCCAGGTTGGGAGAGTCCAATTCATGTCGCTTCCTTCCAAAAAGTCCCGGTTTTAAAGGAACTAGAAGAAAAAAGTCGCATCGGTATTAAAGAGTTAACCGCTTAACTTAAAAGACCAAGAATACTCGTGCATCGGATTATCGCGTTTTTAGTCTTAAAACTAAAATTTAATCATTAATTACCTTAATAATTTTACACAAAAATTACGAAGAATCTATAAACATCTCAAGTATTATATGCCTTCTGAGATAAATGAAAACGACAGCCCCTTTCCAAAACATAAGGGATCATCTTATTAGATAGCAACGAGAATGCAACTGTTAAGGGGCTTAGGTATTTCAAAAATCTCAGGATATTATGGAGAATCAAAACGCAAAATAAGGGTTGTAAAGTATTTCAGGTCAGTAATGCACGAAATACTCACCTTTGTAGCAATTTCAGGACTTCTAACCAAGCTATCACTGTTTGTAGAAAGGCATTTTATACTAGATCGCTGATGTATTACATTTTCGCAGTCGACTTTCTTGTCTTCTCGTATACAAAGGGAAAGTATTGTAATCATCCAAATACAGGGTAATTCAGACGAGCATCCTACAATTGATATAACGAATTTATTTAGAAAATGCAAATATAGCATAAAAGTACCAGTATAAAGGTTTTATCTGGCAGCAGCGAAAGTTCTTTTAGGTAAGAAATCGCCACCCTCATATTCAAAATGGCGACCTCCACGCAAGAGAAAGCTTATTGTGTGTTGGAATACTCAAAAACTTCATCGCTTATCGTTGTTATGATACTTTTTCAGGCCCAATTTGGTAAAGAACCACCTCATCGTCATAACGTCATAAGGTGGACGAAGCAGTTTGAGGAGACAGGCTACTTATGTAACGGGGTATACTCACGGGGTATTATTCCATCACGAGTGTGGAAGGAATTGGATTACCGATTGGACATTTCCCGTATTACAGGAGGGACCCACACTGAACATCTCTAGAAACTTGGATAGTGTATTTTCATGGAAAAATTTGCATTAGCAAAATAAATCCTTTACAGCAGTCACAGGTATTGTCGCGACTCCGTTTCCAACGAGTGACGTAACTGGACGCTTGAACTTTTCCACCAATCCAGAGCAGGCATCTTCAGCCAGGACTCTTTCACTATTAGTCGAGAATTGGTGGGAAAATAATCCAAAAACAAATAGTATGTGTAA
>BGPR01003641.1:0-10169 GCA_013235015.1 Araneus ventricosus
CGTATTGGGGGCTATTATGCATTCGGCCACAGAGCCCGTGTTAAATGTCGCGGCGGCCGGTCATTCAGTTGTACCCGGATGCTAAGACAAAGCGAGGTCTCCTTTTGGTTATTGTTGAGCCGCAGTTCCATAAATCCTTTCAAACGAGAGTAAGGAACACAGAAAAAGTAATTTAGAAAATTCCTTATAATACTACATTTTTAATTAAAATTAATTAAAAATCAGTAATGCTTAGCAACAGCTTCTTCATTAAAAACGTACCTATATCAGGCCAGAAATCTAATTATTAATTTTTGATAACTCGTTATTAAAATATTCAAAAAAAAATTTTTAAAGCAGAATTCAAGTTATACAAAAATACACCATTGCTCAGTGTGGCTTTACACGTTACATCTCCACCACGATTTCAGTGCAAGAGCTACCACTGACTATTGTTATTGTATCTTATTTTTGTGTGTATGTGTGCTGAAAATGTGTTTTGAAGCTTGTTTCTTCATTCTCGGAAATTTTCTCATAGACAGACTAAAAATAAGGATTTTATGAACTGTCCAAAAAAAGCAGAATTTTAAGTTATACTGATACTCATCACTGCTCGTTGTGGTAACAGCACTACCACGACTCTAATACACGAGCAGCCATTGAGTATTGTTATTGTGTGTATGAATGGAAATCTGTTTTGAAACTTATTTTCTTCATTCTCGGGAATTTTGTCATAGGCAGACTAAAAAAGAGGATTTTATAAACTCTCGAAAAAAAGCAGAATTTAACTTATACCGATATGCATCACTGCTCGTTGTGGTTACAGCACTGCCACGGCTCTAATACACGAGCAGCCACTGAGTATTGTTATTGTATGTATAACTGGAAATCTGTTTTGAAGCTTATTTTCTTCATTCTCAGAAATTCTCTCCTAAGCAGACTAAAAATGAGCATTTTACGAACTGTCGACTGAAGAGAGATCTTCGCAACAAGTCCCCCCCACCGTTTAAAGCGAATGTGACGCATGTTTCTCGTAGTCGCTACTGACACTTGTAATGAATGGAGCTCTGCCTTTTGAACGTATTTGCCACTTAAAATGTTATGGCCGATAAAAAGTGAGCATAATTTATTACTAAGAGCTGCAATTCGGATATTCTTGTAACTATTAAGGTTAAGTTTTTCTCACCTTAGCTGAAAACATGTCTGGGTGATCTTGACTTTGTGCTGCAACAAATAATGCCAGAAATCTTATCTCTGAGACATTCCGGAAACCTTTCCAACATTTGGTTTTGGATCTGAGGCGTTGCTAAAACTGTTGACAAAGTCCCGTGTTTACTTTTAAGAAGGAAGGCATAAATCTTTTGTCATTTTATTGCGTGCTTTCTCTATGAATTGACTGCCATGACTGGATGAGCAATGATAACAGCAGAGCTGAAAAGAATTTTAACAATCCCTGAAAATTCTTTGCATCTATTCTTATTTTTAAACAGATTTTATTATGCGTATCCCACTGAAACGAATATGCCATTTTTAAAAGTCGATATCGTTATCTGTAAAATATACATTTTTATTAATATATATTTACTAATAATAATAATTCATTTAATACTTAGTAATAATAATTAAATAACATTTAAGACTTTTATTATACATTTTTTAAACAATCTTGATTATCTTTTGTCATTTTATTGCGTGCTTTCTCTATGAATTCACTGCCATAACTGGATGATCAATGATAACAGCAGTGCTGAAAAGAATCTTAACAATCAATCCCTGAAAATTCTTTACATCTATTCTATTTTTTTAAAATTTTTATTATGCGTATCCCACTGAAAGGAATTTGCTATTTTTAAAAGTCTATATTGTTATCTGTAAAATATACATCTTTATTAATATATATTTACTAATGATAATAATTAATTTAGTATTTAGTAATAATAATTAATTTAATATTTAGTAATAATAAATAAATAACATTTAGTTCTTTTATTATACATTTTTTAACCAATCTTGATTATCTTTTGTCATTTTATCGATCGCTTTCTCTATGAATTGACTGCCATGACTAGATGAGCAATGATAACAGCAGTGCTGAAAAGAATATTAACAATCCCTGAAAATTCTTTGCATATATTCTCATTTTTTAAAAGATTTTATTATGCGTATCCCACTGAAACGAATATGCTATTTTTAAAAGTCGATATAGTTATTTGTAAAATATACATCTTTATTATTATATATTTACTATAACAATAATAATTAATTTAATATTTTTAGTATTTATATTATAATCTTTTGAATAATCTTGATTATCATTATTGAGCGTTTTCTTTGTGAATTGATTATCATGAGTGGATGAGTAATGCTAATAGCAGAATTGAGAAGAATCTTAACTATCTCTATGAATTCTGTGCGTCTATCCTAATTTTTTCATCATTTTTTTTATTATGTATATTCCTCTGAAAAGAAAACGCTGTTTTATAAGTCGATATCGTTACCTAATAAATATTCATCGTTATTAATATATATTTACTAACAATAATAATTAATTTAATATTAGTGCTCTTATTATACATTTTTTAAAGGAGCTTGAACACATTTTGTTAAATTTATTTGTAAAGTGATCCATACATGATGAAAAAAAAAATAATAAAATGTGATCGAATGTTGTATTCGAAAAATCCGAAAAGTAAAGACATATCGGAGGAGGGGGGGGGCTAGAAAAATTTTCAAATTTTGAGGGGAAATTTCTCTGAAAATTAGATTATTAAAATTTCAAAATTTTATTATTGAATAAAAAGTAATAACATATTAGGCAAAGAATCATAGAAGAATTTTCGACACGTTTATTATGTTGTTGTTTCATGTCCCCTGGTCCAAATACTAGATCAGGTCCATGATACCATGTCGCTCTAACAGTACCACTAGTCCATGTTCCACCTCACTCCACAGCAGCGTCGCAGAGGCGCCAATACAGTCAATGACATGAGCAGGAGAAGCAGGACAGGAACAAGGGCAAGAGGAATAAGTCTTCGCGACGAATTTCAAGCTTTTGATATGGCCGCTACGAAGTCTGGCCAATGCAGTCTGCGCGGATCTTGTACCTTCGGACTGTAGCGGCAGACCAGGACGATTTCGTGTGCGGGAGGGACTTTCCAAGTAGAATTTGCTTTAGCCCTGTGGATAGAAGATATTTCGGACGCAAAGAGTTCACCGGATGCGGCAGAAGGAAGAGCACTTCCCTCTTTCGCAAGCAAGTCCGCCACCTCATTTCCGAAGACCCCAACATGGGAGGGAATCCATTGAATGCAAACTCTGCTTTTCTGAGAAAGTGAAGCAATTTTAGAAATAATTTCTTGGCCGGTTTTTACGTTTATTATTATCAACACGTTCAACATTATGAAAAAATGCATGTTTTTATGCTTCGTTTATGAGGTATTTTATACATTAGGACTAAATAAATATTTAACAGATTTCGGACCATGGAGACTATGCGCTCCGTAAAAATCCTCCAACACGGGTGTAAAAATTATTTTTAAATTTTCATCGAGCTTTTATTCTAAGAGGCATAAGTTCATATCTCATTAACCTCTTAAGTTGCGTCTAAGTGAATATTTCTGTTGATGATAGTCATACTTTTATGTTTTGATAGCTGTCTCTCGGCAGTGAAACAATAATATGGGAATAGTTTAGAAAGTTTAGTTATATTAGCGTCCCGTTTTGAAGCAACACGAGGGCTATTTTGGGATGGACCTCGTAATTTTGAACCGAGGTCAGATGACGAGGACAACACCTGAGATGACACCCTCCTCTCCAAACATTCGCACCACACCAACGGGAGGATGTTTGGCCCCCTGCGTATGATTTAGCATGCAGAAGGCCCCATACACGGCGGATCTTCGGTGGAATTGGGTTTCGAGCCTGGAGCCCTCCGGCGCGAAGCTGAGACCTTATCACTAGGCCACCACGACCCTAACAATAATACGGAGAGAAGGTTGCAAGTAAGTATATGGATATTAGCTTGAAGCAAAATCCACTCTCTGTATAAACTGCGCTGAAACCAGTTGAGACCCTTGAAATTACGTTGATGTGAAAAAAAGGAATTGAAAATCGGTTGTAAACCAAGTGTAGCATGTAATTACAGAGTGTGAAAGATAACTGTCAATACATTGAATATCGTTAGGGTTGCCATAACTGCCAACCATTGATACGGGACGTTTAAGTGCTGAATAAACAAAACATGAAAAAAGTGGGTAGGTAATGACTTATTTTACTCTGATAAAAAAAATCAATAAAGTGTAAGCAATCTAATAAAATAAACACGTAGAATAATAATAATAATAATAATAATAATAATAATAATAATAATAATAATAATAATAATAATAATAATAATAATAATAATAATAATACAAGGTTAATACTTTTTGCCCCAGTCATATCTTAAAGTTGATCTTACTTTCTTACTTAATTATATCATTTTCTTCTTTCATATAATTATAAAATTGGGCGCTAGTCAATTTAAAATTATAATGGCAAATTAAAATTCCTCTTTTAGGGAGAAAACGGGAAAAAAAGTAATATGGAACAGAGTAGTGAAATACGGTGACAGTCCCGTATATACGGGACGTATGACAACCCCAAATATCGTTAATAAAACCAGCCTCTTTTAAATAAATCAAAAGATGGCATGGAAATTGTTTCATGGTCCCTTTTTTTCACTTTTTCGTGAGTCAAGTATAGAAGGAGAAAGTATAGTAATCGAGATTTTGATGAATCTCCTGATCTCCCTGACTCCCTCCTTAAGATGTTTTTGTGTCTTATTGATTAATATGAAAGTAATCTGCTTTCATAAGAAAGTATTCTAAATGAAAAGCAAAAATTTCTCCCTTGGAACAGCGCAAAGTAACAACTGTAAATAAACCAAGTATAGAAGGAGAAAGTATAGTAATCGAGAATTTGATGAATCTCCTGATCTCCCTGACTCCCTCCCTAAGAAGTTTTTGTGTCGAATTGATTAATATGAAAGTAATCTGTTTTCATAAGAAGGTATTCTAAATGAGAAGCAAAAATGTCTCCCTTGGAACAGCACAAAGTAACAACTGTAAATAAACAAAGTAAAGAGGCGAATGCGGCTCATTCTCGAATCCGTATATGTTTACACCGCATGGCAATTATGCGAAATGTTTTCCATTATCTTTTGAAGTGAACTCTCGTCGTTAATCTAAGCGAACAATTGTCGCGTGAGTGCCAACATTGAGCCGCGCGTCTCGCGACGATGCAGATCGGGACAGCATCTGTTCGTTGGCGTCTCGTGTTTGAAAGAGGGTCAATAAAACCAAAAAGAAGGAGCGCTAAAAACGTGGGGGGCGTCTCTTCGCAAGGATCCGATTTAAATTTGACTCTCCGACAATTGAGTATTGTTTAAGACGAAAGAAGGCGTCTTTGTCGATTGCAGGTAAGACACCTTTCCCGGTTCTTATGACCTACTTTCAGTGACCTAACTCACATTTATCCATGCGTTAAAGTTATGCAAAATAAGTTTTTGCGCTGTAAAGCGATAATTGCTGGAACTCCCCATAAAGCTAACAAAGGACCTTTAGTTGTGGTGATGGATCAATGTATCACATCTAACCGTTAATTCATATTCACCCAGACGTACTCAGTCACTGTCTTATGGGAATAGAGATACTTTAATGCTCAGGAAGTTTGAGTGGGATTGCGCATGACTCAAAAATAGTGTGCATTAAATGAGAGATAAACAAGGTGTATAGATTATTGGATGATTTTGTCAATGAAAATAAGCATTTGGTTGGAAGAGATCTATTTTTTCCTCTCAACGATAGCATCGACTTAAATAAAGAAATTCTAAGTAAGGTTAGTTTTCTATTTTGGTGTTCTACTTAAAGCGAACTGGGCCAGCTTTTATTTTATTTCGCTGGATTTTACTACTTTCTTCGTCTATACTTGAAGCAAACATTCCACGTGCCTTAAGAATGGGAACAGACCTTTCTTATATCATCTCGATTTACCTGCAATAAAATAAAACTACGCGTTGAAACAAAGAGATTGATTTGGAGGATATTTGTTTGAAATGCATGCGAAAAATCATTTCAAAAATTGAAAAAATATTGAACTCCTTTTCTTTTTTGGAAAACTAATTTGACAGTCTTTGATTCATAACAGTACATACGTATTTTGATGCTGACATATTTTTTAAACTAAAATTTAAAAAAACGTCAAAAACTAAAGAATATTTTTTTTTTTTAAATTTAGAAAATGATGTCCGGTAATCAGATTGTAATTATTTTTTGAAGAGATTTTTACAACCTTTAAAATAAAATTAGCTCATTGAAAACTCAAGGTTTCTACCGCACTTAGCAATAATCTTAATTTTAAAATTTTATGATGCATTATTAACAAATAAGTTATTGATTTTGACTAGTTTAAAATTATCAGAAAATTGTTAATCAAAAGATGTAATTATCTTAAAATTTAAATATAATTAGCTATTAAATTGTTTTTACGTTGGCTAAAATTTTTGGTGTAAGTCTGAACAGAGTTCTTTAAATATTTTTCATCAAACTTTCAATACTTGTCATTTGTTTTTATTGTTGAAATATTGACCTTAAATGCTAATAAGATATTCTTTATTTCCATAACTTAAAATGTTAAACAGAAGAATGTGTGAAAAATGTATGTAGACCTGAACGATTGCTATTTTTGTGTATATAACTATACAAGTTTTCCTTTAATTATAATTTATTAAAAACCACTACCCCTATTGTTTCTTATCTCCAATTTTTTTACATTAGTCTGATTTTTGGATAATTTTTTGTTAAATTTTCATTTCAATATTCCAGAAGCTACATAAGTTTTAATTATTAATTATTCACTTTATGATTAAATATAATGAATTCGCTTTATTAGTTCAAATACATTGCAAATAATAGATGTGAGTAAGTTACAGCTTTTGTCCAAAATAATTTTGCATTTTATTAGCAGAGGTTAGTGAATAATTTCTTAGAAATTTTTAAGCAGATATATCTATCTATCTTAGCATGAGAAGAACAAATGATAGTCTAGAACGAATAGATGAAGTTAGAATCTTCCATGAAGTGGAAGATGGTGTAGAAACCAGATCAAATGAGCAAGGTGAATAGATAGGTCTAAACCGTAAAGATTCATCAAAATCTAGAGGTTGAACTTTTTGACGATTACAATAATTTCTCTTTCTATACTTCACATTCTTGGAAGCAAAAGTATTACTTATTTTTAAGTATGAAATTAACTATTGCTTCGTTTAAACTATCTTGTTAGTTCGAGGATACAAAATTCTACTCAGAGAGGAGCAAATCTCGAGATTAAGGATATAATGTAACTTGTCATGCCTTTCACTTTTACCTCTGGAAGACAATGCCATGTTGTATACAGTCCTTAAAGTTTTAAGTGTCCGTTTGTTAACCAGTTGCTGAAACTTCCCTTTTCTACAAAGTAAAGCAAGACAAAATAAATAATTAACTGACAGGAGTTTTACACTGATTCTCTCTCAAAGTGACTCGGAAGAGAACCTAAGAATTTCCCGTTCCGTTTAGTTTAGTTACATTAACGTCCCGTTTTCGAAACTACACGAAAGCTATTTTGGTGCCTCATTATTTTGAACCGTGGTCAAATGACGCCCGAGCCGCTTTCTCCCTCTTCAATTGCCTGTTCTGAAATCCTGTTAAGAATACTAAGATTTATAATTTTACCTTTCAAAAAATGTTGCAAAGGAGTAGAAATTTCAGATCGTATGCAACTGCTTTATTCGTTAAAAAACGACGAAAACCTCCATTTTACAAAGCAAACTATGTTTTTTTTTTATTTTGCAGTGTAATGAAGGCTTCAGAATGCATTAGAAAGTGATATTCATGGTTTAAAGATGAAACTCTCATTAAAATTACACTGTTCTTACACTGTCTCTCGCTATCTTTGAATCTTATATCCTTGTCTTTTGAATTTTCGTTGTTTCAATACATTATTAACCAAAAACTTCTTATGACATATATTGGTATCGCGGACGTCATATGACGTCTTCTGTTTCTTTCCTATTCACTTTTAGAAAAAATTATTGATCACACAGATCAGTTTCTACAAAAATCTCTCGGTAACAATGTGTTAAAGACAAACAAAGAGGATAATATTTGTCTTTTTCCAGATTGCATCTAATTCTTAAGCGTTCAACAATGTGTTAACAATAACTGAATGTTTCAGGTAAACGTAAACCGTGTTATCCCTGTCCTGCCTAGACATCTAGGGACCTGTGAATGACAGTCGCTACAATAGCTCGAGTACTGAGATCGGAGTCTAGTAGCCATCACCGGCCATGGCTCCATGGAAACCGGCCATGGAAAGTACGTACTATCACTGGAGGGAGAAACACAACCCCACCATTATTGTATTCCCAGGAGAAGCGAGAACCTGATTACTTATCCGGCGGCTTCTCATCCGTGTACTCGTGTTGATCCTCGGAAGAGGAATGCTTTAGGTAAGTCATAAACAAATTTTTTTCAAAAAAGCAGTTTGTAATTATGAAAGATGACAAGAAGCAAGATACAGCGAAATATTAAAATAAGCAAAATTTAAAATTTTGCGGAAAGCTTCAAGGATACGAATAAAGCGACAAAAATGGAATTCGAATCAAAACTTTTTTAAACCTGAATCTCAAAATTGCAAAAAATATCTTGAGAAATGACAAGAAATAATGTGTTTATCGCACACGTTTTATGTAACTTGACTTGTCTCATGTTTGTAATTTAATTTTGTAATCGATTTTTCACTCACTTTCTGATGTAGGGTAAGTCAGGGCAAGATGGCAAATGGCTTATTTTAAGTTCGTACTATTAGGTAGCGTCACCTTATTGATACTACTATCCCTCTACACCACGGCTGCGCACTAAAAAATCGCATAGTGAAGCCACTGAGGCCATTTCGTTATTTGTTATATGGTGTTCGCGCTGTTTACCTGACGTGTTGTAATTTTCAAGAACCTCAATGTAAGATCTAGTGGTCTAACATTTAAGATAGTACTTGTTTATTCTTTGCTATGCATGAATACCTTAGACAATACTGTTTTTAAAATCACTATTTATTTTTATCTACTTCTTGTTAATCCCACCAAAAAAACTAAGACTTTTAAGATTGCCGAAGAGGGTAAGTTGGCTGGGACAAGTTGCCAACCTCGTCATCTTGCCCCAAGTGCTTTTTACTGGTTTTTTTTGAAGAATATATGAATTTTTTAGTTATTTAGTATAATTTTTCTTGAGCTACGTGATCCACTATCTGTTCCATCATATCTTGCAAGGCGTGAGATCCACAGAAAATATTTTAATAGCCTAACATATAAAAAAGATGTCGGTTCAGAAAGACACACAGAAGGTGGAGGAAGAATGTGTAAAGCAGGAAAGACAAGAGGCTAGGGTGCATAAAAGGAGTTATTAGAAAGAAATTGAAGTTTGGTTTCTTCAAAAAGCTCAAACTTCTGACACGCATGATGTCAGTTCAAACTTCCAAAGAAAATATAATACAGTGCCCTGCGTGTTATAAGATCGATGTTGACCCTCCATCAGTGTTGCAAGCGCCACACATGGTGGCCCGTGGGCTACTCAGACTCTGAATGAGAAAAATTGGTGTCTAATTTTTGTAAATGAAAAATACTGGCTTTGAGTTATATTAATTTTCAATGAGCTCACATTTTAACTAAAATAATCTTTTCATTACATACTAATCAAGAAAAATAATATTCAAAAACATTTAATTAATTAGTGTTCTGTCCTAAATTTTCTAAAAATAAAAATGTATTGACTTTTGTCATAATTTTCACCTTGACCCGATTCCGGAACAAGCTGGAACTTTTTTTTTGCTTATTTTAAATGGCAAAATAACTTTGATAATATTAAAATAAGAATTTAACAATTTAAGTGTAACGCAACAAAAGGACAATCTACAAGAGTTTTGAAATTTTGTACAGTTGGACGTTTTCGATGTAAACACATTATTTCATTATTCTCAGAACTTTAAGTTTGAGCTTAAGAGTTGATCGATTAATTTTAATTAAATTTTGATTTCGTACGAGTGTCGTCACCTGGCAGTGAAATTGAGCAACAATTTATTATGAAATTCCAAAATATTTTTAATAATGAATTATAAAT
>BGPR01003641.1:10179-31760 GCA_013235015.1 Araneus ventricosus
CAATTTATTATGAAATTCCAAAATATTTTTAATAATGAATTATAAATTAAGGATTAAAAATGGAAGGTAATTAAAGTAAAAATAAACTTTTACTTTTTAGTACACTGATAAGATGTCTGTTTTTATTAAATTTACTATCATTGCTTTTTTTACTTTAGGAAATTCGTATCCTTTTTGAGAATCATCCGATTCCGCCTGACACGAGAAAATCTCGACTCGAAGGTTAAACAGCAGTAAACTTCGCGTCACCAGAGGAGGTCAAAGTAGTAAACAGGGCTCCTCTTTTACCCCACGGCCGGTGTATTTTAAAGAAGTAGGCTGATTTCCACTTATCTTCTTGAATCGAAGTGAGTCAAAAATTTACATAAAGTGGAAAGCGATCCACCGCCGGGCGCTTGATATTAAACGAGATAGATTGCGAGTACCTTTTAAGCAGCAAGTGCAGCGGGCAGGCAGCGGGCCAAATAGCCCCTGTCATGCATGGCAACCCGTTTTCCGAAGATCAAAGACAGTCTTTATTTTGCTAATCCTCCAATTCGTAATGCGACGAAAGAAGCGACCTCGTTCCGAAGCCACAAGACAGGGCAAAATCATGTAACCTAGATGAGCCATCGTTGACGCTCCAAATCCGATGAGAAATGAGATGGAGGGGAAATTCGTGTTTACACGGATTCGCGCGTAACAACTATACAAAACATTTTATTTAGTTATTGAAGGAATGATTGAAGCTGGGGGTTTCCTACTCACTCGAATGAAGTTATTACTTTTTTTTAACGATGGAACTTCTGGCTGCAATAGCATCCCTAAGGTCTGTCAACCGAGCGTTATACCAGGGGCAATGGGTCCCAACACAGGCCCGGTGCACACTAGTCGATTTGTGTCCTTGGGGCTATAAAAATAACAATAGTAACCTACATGCCCCCTATGGAGACACACAGGGGGAATGGGGGTTGCTATTGTTATTTTTATAGCTTCAACGACACGAATCGGCTTGTGCACCGGGCCTTAGGGATGGCGATTATTGCGAAAATAACCGGTTTTCGGTTATTCAGGTTTTTTCACCTCCGGTTTAACCTGGCGGTTATAACCGCCCAAAATAACCGGTTTTCGGTTATTCAGGTTTTTTCACCTCCGGTTTAATCTGGCGGTTATAACCGCTTAAAATAACCGGTTTTCGGTTTTTTTTATATTAAAAAACAAACTCCGTTTGTAGACAATTTTTTTTTTTATTAATATTGTTTTAAAGGAAATCAATCCATTGGCCACTATTTATATGTTCATAAAGACTCTTTCAGTAATCCGCCAACCAACAGACGCCTCGAGGAAGCGGTTGTCGTTGATTGGCCTAAGATGATGAAATTCAAAGCTTCATAACTTGGTAAATTTTAATCTAATCGAATCTAAAGTCGAGCCTATCTTCCGATCCGGTATTTTTACCCTGTTATTGGATTTTAAAAAAATAACCGGTTATAACCGGGACAAAAAATAATTGAAAAAAAACCGGTTAACCGAAACAAAAAAACCCAACGGTTTTCGGTTAAAACCGGTAGGTTTTTCCCATCCCTAGCTACCTTATGCGTACATCAGGAATTGTATGAGATTACGAAGTTTTTTTTACTGATGGTTTTTAAACGATGGAACTTCAAACTGCAGTAGCTTCCATAAGATGGGTCAACCAACCGAGCGTATGCCCGGGGCCCTGTAGGCTAGTGGGACCCCTTACCGAGCTACCTTATGCGTAGAACGGAAATTGTTATGAGATTACAAAATCTATCCAAATTTATTTTTCCTTATACCTAAGACGAATCAAAGACGAAATAATAATGAATTGTAGTCAACTGTTTTGAAAATAAATGATAAGTTAAAAAATATAACAAGTTAACGTAATTTTTCAAAGCTTAAAATAATAATAATAATAAAAATACACGAGAGATCTAAAGTGGCATACGAAAGACTTCCAACCTAATATTGTTTTCCAAGAAAATAAATCATGCAAAGTCTTAAATTTTAGTGAGACAATACACGAATTTTGGAAATTAAACCAGGAAAAATAGCTATATTAATTTTGTTTTTCTTTTATATTCAGATTGATGAGTTATAAGTTAAGTATTAATATTTAGATTAGAATAGATACTGCATTTGTCCATCTTTTTTATTAAAATTAAATATTTTATTTATTTCTTCATTTTTTTAATTACTGGGGGCCCCACTCCAACCCAAAAGATGGCGCTGTCAAGATGTACAGGTTCAGGCCTGAAAAATAACGATATGCCTAAAAATAGGCCTGCTTCTACAGAAAATTCCCTAAGTATTCTTTTGAATCCATTTTGAATAGTTTCTAGCCCTTGAAAAAGTGAACTAGAATGGATTCCTTGTTTTTGTTGTCTGCTTTTCGTTTACTTCAAATTACTATTGGATTGCTTGTATTACTTTCTTTTTTAATTTTGGCTTTATTGGTATATCTGTCTATTGTTCTCTGTTTTTTGTTATGCTGCTGCAATGGCGCGCATCTTAAACATTGTCGTAATTTTTCTAACTTCATTTCTTTTTGCAATTAAATTCTTTTGTTCTTTTTAATTTTTGTAAGATTTTTAAAAAACTTTTTTTCTTGTTCCAGTTTTAATTTTGCTTTCTTTTTTAAATAATAATTTTATAAAAAATTTTTAAATCATTGATTGTTTGCATACTTTAAAAATTACCAGGGATAATTTGTATCAAGTAAGAAAGAATTGGATTTCCGATGATGGATGATTGATTGAGGTTTAATGGCGCAAGAGCCATCCCTGGCTAAACTGCGCCCCGATGATGGATGCATTATAGCATAAGATGGATGTTTATTATAGAATATTGGAGTTTGGGGGAAATAGTATTTTTTATACCCTCTGAGGGGACACCAGAAGAAAAGTCAGGATACTCAATGCTCTTTGTTACAAACTACGGTGTAGGATAAATTGTGATGCTCTAGTACCACTCGGTCACGGGAAACATTGCAGAGTAAACTGTCTTATGATGGATGCATGGACGCGAATCCCCACAGTAGTTAGTGTATGGCAAATAACTTGGACTGGGATTTTCGGTCTGGATTACGAACATGTAATAATACATATTTTTACAAGCCTTTATTTAACTTGGCTTGTTTCAAGATTGGATTGAGGCAGCGGCGACCTAGTGATAAGGTCTCGGTTTCGGCACCAGAGGATTCCAGGTTCGAAACCCAATTCCAATGAAGATTCGCCGTGCATGTGGGGTTGTTGCGTGCTAAATTATATGTAGGGGGCCTAAACGTCCTCCCGTTGGTGTAGTGCCCACAGCCGACGTCCATCGACTCACCCATGAAGTTTAGAGTCAACGGGGATGGACGGGGTTTAGTTATATTAACGTCCCGTTTTTGAAGCAACACGAGGGCTATTTTGGGACGGACCTCGTAATTTTGAACCTCGGTCAGATGACGAGGACGACACCTGAGCTGGCACCCCCTCTCCAAACTTCCACGCCACACCAACGGGAGGACGTTTGGCCACTACGTATGATTTAACGTGCAACAGGCCCCATACATGGCGGATCTTCAGTGGAATCGGGTCTCGAACCTGGAACCCTCCGGCCCCAAAGCCGAGACCTTACCACTAGGCCACCGCGGCCTGGGATGGACGGGGAGGAAGCTGGTGTGGTGCGGAAGTTTGGAGAGGTTTTGCCAGCTCGGGTGTCGTCCTCGTAATTTAAATGCGTTGCAAAGTTACGAGGTCCATCCCAAAGTAACCCTCGTGTTGCTTCAAAACGGGACGTCAACATTACTAAACTAAACTAATCAAGGTTGGACTTGTTTCTTGGATGGGATTTTGTAATGGATTTTTTATACACTTTTGGGTGTACTGGAGTTTTGAAATTTTGCGCATTTGTGTTTCCCCGATGACAGTAATTTTAATATTTTCAGAAATTAACTCTCAGTAAATTTATTAATTTTGATTCCATATAAGTGGAGCCATCTGGTAGTAAATTTGAGAAAAAAAATTATTTTAAGAAACCTAAATATTTATAGTAATGAATTTTAAAATTTATTAAAGACTTAAAAGTTGTAATTCAAAGTAAAGAAATCTAATACACTTGATTCTGTATTATTTTTCCTTTAGGATGATTCATCCACAGTGGTCATAATAACCTGTCCATCTTCTATGTATAGTTAAAAGTGGGAAGGAGTGGGAGAGAGAGAAGCTAAATGTTTTTAACTTAAAGATATTTAATTTTTTATGTGAACTATTTACTGATAAGTAAAAATCGGACAATTCGGGGCATTTAATTCAAATTCGGAATAAATCCGGAACACTCTTTTATTCTAGAATAAAGAATCAAAATTCGGGATTGTTGCGGCTAATCCGAGACGTCTCGTCATTTCAGTCATATTTGATTCGAATATCATGCTTATATTTTGATGTGATTTATCAGTGGCGTAGCATGGGTATGTGGCGCCAGGGTCATAAGATGATTCTTTCTCCCCCCACCAACATCATCAGTGACTTAGCTTGTTTAAATGGCGGCCGGGTAAAAAGATGATTACGAGGTCTGTCCCAAAATAGCCCTAGTGTTGCTTTAAAACCGGACATTAATATATTAAGCTAAACTAAACTATAAACGGGCTTACATTTGTTCTGGCATATCTTTTTAAAGAAAATATTTTCAGTCCCTAAATAAAAGATCTAATTTTGTCACTTTCTAGTTACAGCAAATTTATACGCAGCAATTTCAGTTTATTATTATTACTGCTTTAATTTGATTTTTGTTATTTCATGTTTTACATTCTGAAATAAAATGATTATCATATTAATTGTAGCCTGCTATTTTGAATTTTTGTTATGCTTTTTGTTTATAATTTTTTAATTTTTTTTTTTATTTTTATGTACGCATGAATCTTCCATTTTTAGAGCTCCACTTACATTTAAATTATGACAGTTCTTAATCTATTTTTACAAGTATGGATTGTCTCAAGAGAAGACGAAACTAAGAGCGTTATTCCAGATTCTTTTACAACTCCAACACAGCACTGAATATAGACGCGTGAACATGACGTAAAAATCAGTTCCGTCCTTGACTTTTCCTGTAAGTCCCCACACTACATAAGTTTACTTATCTCACCAAAGATAGCAAACATTTTGTGGCAGTTTTGTCTGTTTTATGCGTTGGGAGGAAGAACGGAACACCCGCTAACGTCTCGACTACGCAAGTTCTCTATATTTATGGAGACACATTAAACGTCCCTTTCAACAAAACGTCGTGTACGGCGAGTTCCTACGAATGTTTTGTCTTGAATCTCGGAAGTTTTAAGCCAAGCACTGGATGGTGCATCTTTTTGC
Organism: Araneus ventricosus; assembly: GCA_013235015.1. NCBI lineage: Eukaryota > Metazoa > Arthropoda > Arachnida > Araneae > Araneidae > Araneus > Araneus ventricosus. Next base: position 15,525 of record BGPR01003641.1, read on the forward strand.
AATTGATGGTTGAAGGAAATAAACATGGACTTCCTTCGCGGAAGTTCAGTATATTTAGACAACAAGAAGCAATCATTCTCCCCAAAATGCTTTATTTATTTTCCGAAATGTTAGAGTGAACTTGAATTTTTTGTAGGTTGAACTTTCAGCCTTTTTGTTTGTTGCTGTTGTTTTTGTCTCGAAGTGGAAGCGTCTAGATTTGCTTTTCAGCATGGACATTCAGCATTGTTTTAAGACTTGTGTATGCAAGTTGAAGATATGTTTTGTAATTTGAATCTGGAAACTTACACACAATTGTAAAGAAGAAATTGTTGGTTTTTAAAAATCTTCATCCATATGGAATAACGATTGATTCTAAAAGGACATATAAACTGTCGTCGTTTAACCCGCAACACCGCCTATCTCAATAAACATGAAACCGCATGTTTCTACCAGATGTGAAGAAAAACAAATTCAGCAATATTCGTTATTGGTTGAGAAAAATTCAGTTTTTTCTTTCTCTTTGAAATTTCAAAAAATTTAGATTGGTGTTGTTGTTTGTTAAGCGAAGCTGTTCTGCCGAGAAAAAGCGATTCTCATTTAATCTGTGACTACTTATCTTCTTCAATAAAACACGCCATATTTAAACTTCCCTTTGAATTTTAGCTCTGGTTGACCACATCATAATTAGCATCAACCGTTCACTGAAGTTGATTCATGAATTATATCATTCAGAATTGTTATTAATGACTTAAGAGACAGAAACACAGTGCAGCTGCACACTTGAAACAATAGACGGCCAAATACAAAGAACGTTTCAAATAGATGAAGATCTTCTACTTTAAGGGATATCTTATTCAAATTAATCTGTAAAGAAAGAAAAAGACCTGACAACCGTTCTTTTGTATAAAGGTTTGACATTGAAGATGAATGAAGTCTCTTTAGTTGTATTTTTGTCCCCTGTGTCGAGGACTCAGTGTAAAAGCCCAATGTATGTTGTTCAAGTTAAATCTTATTCTATGTTTTTGCAGCAATGGCATCTGGAGGCACCAAAAGTACGTCTTTGGGATTATGATGTAACAGAAGAACAAAAACAGTGTAGGAAGCAATGGAATCTCTAGGATATTTGACTCCAGTCGAATAATTCAGTTTTAAATTATCAAATACTTAACAACGAATGATTAAACTTCTACATTTTAATAAGTCATGAAATCACCAGAATATTTGTCTCCAGTCGAATAATTCAGTTTCAAATTATCAAATATTTAACAGTGAATGATTAAACTTCTACATTTTAATAAGTCATGAAATCGGCAGGGTATTTGACTCCATTCGAGTAATTCAGCTTTTAATAATCAAATATTTAACAACAAATAATTAAATTAACAAAATTTAATTAGTATTCAATTAAATGTATGTAAATATTATGTTATGTGCATTTATGAGTTTTATCATATTTAGAAGTCAATTTTAGATGTGTAATATTCGATATTTATGGTTTTTATGGAAAAAATAAATGACCATTACTGGCAAAATCTCCAAAATAGGTCTAGATAACTTCATTTTAAATAAAACGATTCAACAACAGTGAAAATGTTGAAAAATCATAAATTGTTTCTTGCGCATTTCAAATTCTCCGTGGAGTGTTAAGATGTAAATCACGCCATTTATTTTGAATTTAACAGTCAAACTGTTTGAATTTTGTTGTTTTGAACGGAATTTAAGAATTTAAATAAATAATTTGAATTTTACTAAACTGAGTGCACTTTAAATTCCATCTACATATATAAAAAATTAATCTCGAGGATTGTAATCCCATTTTAGGTACAGAAAAATTTATCAAAATAACTTTTGTTTCGTCATCAAAATTAACGCAGTCAACTTTTCGTTTTCCTTTGCATCCAGAAAAGCAACTCTTGATTTGGTTCGACTGTTTTATTAATTCAAGAAACTACACTCTTCTGTTCAGCCTTCAATCATTTAAAGACAAAAAATAATAATAATTTTCTGGATATACTTTCTTTCTCAAGATTTTCCAAATTATTCCAAAATCTGTTTTCAAAAAAGTTGTGAATGTCTAAACGCTATTAAAATGAATTTAATGAAAACAATTTTTAAAAAACCCACTTTTATTATTACACTAAAAGTTCAGAATTCTTTTATTTTAATTATTTTCTTCTTTTTAGTCTTTAATATATAATTCATTGTTATAGATATTACTGAATCACGAAATTATTTTTTTTCTCAAAGTCACCACCAGGTAGCACCACTCGTAAAAAAACAAAATTTAATTAAATTTATCGATTGGCCTTAATTGATTAATCAATTAAGTTCACAAAATAATAAAATAGGGTATTGTCATCGAGCACTCATAAGTTTAAAAAATTTCAAAATTCAAATACATCAGGAAGTGAACGAAAAATAGACTGCAAAATCCCATCTGTACAAACTGGAAAGAAACTAAGTTAAATAAAACCCTGTAAAAATCCAGAAAGTTTTCCTTTCTCATGCACTTCCACCAAAGGATGTCACTTCTAATCTATGGTCGAAAATAATTTTGTCTAGAATACTTGCAATCAAACGTTTTCTGTTGACATAAAAAATTATAAAATTTTCCAGTCTTTCCGTTTAACGAATTTCTGCCCAGAATTTAGTGCATATCTATAATTTTGAGGTAAAGACCATACGGCAAATATCATTCATGTAGCTCGTTGCGATTTTGCAGTAATGACTAAGTAACAAATTCCATTCATCTAGCTCTTTGTGTTGTTGAGTTATAGATTTAAAATACACACAGACAGATAGGAAGAATTAATTCTATTTTTTTTATTCAGAAGAATTCTGCAAATATCTTTAGCTTTTTTATCAGTGGCGTCGATTGGATGGAAAAATTGAGGGGGGCAGAAACAATTTATAGACATCTAAAAGACCCGGGAGTATAGGGGTTAGACAAAATTTTTAAAAATTAGCCATTTTTCCCGAACTCTGTTGTTTTTTATAATTCCTAGTTTTAGACAGCTAAAATGAAATAAAAACATAAGAAAGGGGCAGTTCGGGTCCGCTCCGTAGATTTTTCGCGAAAACGTCGGGATAAAAACATAAAACAAGTGTTTCGTATTAATATGTCATTAAATATAATGCAATATTTACACATAGAAGTATAATGGTTACAGAATAGATAAATCACACGTTTATCGCATGTAGCAAGGATCTGTGGTAGCTTGTGATTTATCTATTCTGTTACCCTGTGTAAATATTGTATTAAAGAGATTGATAATTAAATTATATATTAATACGAAGCACTTGTTTTATGATTTCATCCCGACGTTTTCACGAAAAATCTACGGCGCGGACTCGAACTGCGCCTTTCTTATGTTTTATTTAGAGTAGCTTTTGATGGCGCCATCTGTTGACAGTATACAGAACTACATTTCGTGTATGTGCAGTAAAACATTATTTACTGCAAATGTTCATAATTCCCATAATATTCAAATTTTTGAGTTAAAATCTTAATATAATGTTTCTTTTACGTATTGTCAAGTATTCTGTAAGTTTCGTACGATTTGAAAGAAAACTCTGCATGTTATAATAAAAAAACATGCGGAGTTTGAAATTTTCAATTGAATACCGATTTTTACTTATATTCTGATAAATATTTTTATTGTCTCACTTTGGGTGCTTATAATACTCCTCAAGCTCTTTAAAATGACACCAGAATTAACCTCCTAGCTAAACGCGTTTCCACGCTACACTTATTTATAACCTTACATAAAAGTAATTCATAACAATCGCGCGCATGCGCCTACACTGGTACGATGACGTCACGGGCAAAACAAATAGTATGCGATAAATTCTTACAGATATGATCAATCCGTTGTGGGGTCAACCATTCTTTTCGCATTATTAGTCTCGTAGTTATTAGCGATTCAAATCTGACGGTATTTTGTTGCGCAAGAAAGTTCGACCGGCTATCACTGCAACGAGCGTAAAGATGTTTTCACGTCAAAATTTTATTTTTCCCTAAAAAAAGTTGAAGGCGACTGCCCCCCCCCCCTTGCCTCCCGAATAACCGCCACTGCTTTTTATAATCACTTAAGACACTTCCCAGTATTTCCATTCTAAATTATACGCTAAGAATGAACTGAAACTTTTTATAAACAAATATGTGCTTCTATGCAAGCAGAATTCTAAAAGCAGTTAAAGTTTGACTTTCGTCTAGTGATATTTGAAGGTCACAGGACCTAGCAAATAAATTCAAAAGAAATGTTTCAAGCTGCTGGGCTAAATAAAGCTTCACGGGGAAAGGATCTTCCTTCAGCATTATTTTTATGAACCCTATTTTACTAAACATAAGTTCATTCGAATGGCGCCTGTGAGCATGCTCTGCGCGTTAAAACCAACGGAGTGATGCATTAGATGGATTGCCTCAAGCAACTTTGTTGTCTTCTCTTATACCATTCTTACTCGGTGAAAGGTAGTCTCAAACACGTAAATATCAAAGGAAACATATTAATGATGGCAGAGTTAGTTGCATTTACGTCCCGTCTTGAAGCAACAAAAGGGCTAATTTTGGGACGTACCTCACAATTTTGAACAGTGATCTGATGACTATTAATGATTGAAGGAAATGATTAACATTATTTGTCAAATTTAAAGTAACTACCAATTTATTTTCGGCAAGAAATAATTGTAACTTCAAAATTTGACGAAAATTTAACTCACCTAAATTGAAGGAAGGTCATGAATATTTTTGTTTTCATTGAATTGCTTTCTAAGGATATTCGTTTTTGTCAATGGCACAGTGGTGCGGTTAAATCCATATTGGAGATCGACCTAATTTAGCAGTTTTGCCACGAAGACAAACCCATAACGGAATGGCATGAGCGGTGTTATTACTTATTCTAGAACAAATTTTACAATTTCTTAGAGTTCCTATAAACAATTTTTGTTGCGATAGTTGCAAAACTCTCCAATGGAATGACTTACCTATAAAAGAAATTTAAATTAAAAGAAAAGGCTCAGAAATTAAACAAAAATAAAATTGAAACGCGTTTGTAGCGTGCAAACACTACTCAAAATAGATCACGAAATTTTTTAAAATACACAAGAACTACTATAGAGAACCAAATTACAGACTTGTAATTGTGTTAGAAATTACTAGACTGAAAGGAATCTTAATGAAAGCTCATGTCAGAACACCACGCTCATTTTACTGTATGCAATATGCTTTCTGTGGAAGGAAGAGAAAAAGTCAAAATTTATCTCCTTCCTTGTCTATCTTTCCACCTGCAATAGAACATTCCAATTTGTTCAAATCATCAAAGAGAGATAATTTACCTGCTTTCAGGAAAGTGCAATCAGAAAGTGACGCAATAGATTAAACAAAATCAGAAGTCTGTAAGTATCAGTGTCCTTTAATGAATGCTGAACTGATTCAGGAGTAACAAAAAACTAATTTTTAAAAAATCAAGTTTTAAGAAAGTCAAGGTCCGTTGTCCTTTAAGTTATTATTTTATGTACTAGGGCTTTGACAAAAGAAGAGCGGTTATTACGATGTGTTTAATCCTGAGAATAAATAGAAGTTTCCACACCTACCTGTTCGAAAGCCGCAAAAGTGAATAGCTCGTACTGTAATTCCTCTCGTCATACCTCCAGATTCAAAATACATTTGCGCCTAATATTGCCTTGTTAATTTCGATAATAACCAAAAACGAGTTAACATTGTTATCAAGACTGTGTCATCAGACGAAATCATAAACACCATTTTTCAGTCCTCTAGGCGTAAACAAATCGGTTGGCGCATCTCTCGAAAACAACAACCATAGAACAAATAAGAACCTCAAGCTAAAGCACAATTCCATTAAAAGTTATATAATTTCTACATAAACCGCAATATTTTCAATCATTTCGGCTTTTCCGGGAAATAAATCAGTATTACAAAATATCACAATAGTTAAATAATTTCTTTCTTTAGTAAAATTTAAATGACATCAACAATATCACGTTTCGTTTGTTATCATGAAGGTGACATTACCGGTAACTGAATAACTGAGCAAATCAAATTTCAGAGTATTTGCTGCCAAAGGGAACTTAAATTGTGTTGGCGAATAGAATAACAGAAATGGCATCCATTACCGAGCATTTTGTTTTTTACTGCTTTATCGATTTGGTGAATGGAAAGCATATATATTCTACGAGCAAAAACAGACATTAAAAAAAGCAAAATCATTGAAGAGCCAACGGCAAAGAAATGAAGTTTCTGGGTGTGAAATTTTGGAATTTCATTACAACAGTTGATATTCGCGAAATTTTGCATTATGTGTAAACTGAGTCAGAATGTTAATGAATATATCCAAATAATACGGTCACATAATAAATTTTGGCAAAGAACTGACAAGATGTTTGCCTACTAAAAACTCAAATAAAACCAATGTCTAAATTCATCACTTACTTTTTCCATATACATTTCATAAGATCCTTAAATTTAGATTTTTATGAGCATGGTAGTTATAATATGATTGGTAAGTCTTTCTTTAATGCTTCTAATCAACAAAATCAAGAGGAAGAGAGCTCTCATTAACAACTAAACTAAAATTTTGGACTTTATCAAAGAAAATAAAAAATTAGTAGCATTCGATACATTTGATTTTGAAAATCTTTTTACTAGCCTCCAACATAATTAAATTGAAGTGGGAATCTAATTTATTTATATTTACACTTAATACTGATTTAATGATAAAAAACAAATGGTTAGAGGAAGATCAGGGTTAATATTTAGTAAATGTATTCTTTAATGAGATTAACTACTTTAATAAGTTTTTGGTATGTGTTCAGGTATTTTTTTGTTTTCTTTGATAAAGTCCAAATTTTATGTTGTCAATAAAACTCTCTTCCTCTTTGATTTTGTTAAGAATAATTTTTTAGAAAATTTAAAGAGACTTTACCAAGAATATATGTATAACTACCAGTGCTACAAGTAACAAATCTAAATTTTAAGAGATTTTTATGAGAATTTAGTGGGAAAAAGGGTAAGGATAATTTAAGTTACTGGTTTACATTTTGTTTTTTAGTAAGTGCTAACATTCTTTTGTCAAGTTCTTTTCCAAATTTTATTAATTGATACAGTATTGAATTATATTATTAAGCCATTATTTCCGAAGTGAGAAGTTTACACATATTACAAAAATTATTTCGCTGCCTTATCCAACTGTTGTAATTAAATTTCCCTTTAAAATTTCAATTTCTTGCATTGCTCGTGAAGAAAAGTACTCTAATGAAATTTTGCTTTTATTATTATTAATTCTATTTTTTGCTTCCCATTAATTCTCTGCTCCATTCACCTAAATCGCTATGTGCCCAATGATATTTCCTGGCAATATTTGCAATAAAACATCTAAGTCTCCGATTAATGGAATTCTACATTTCTTTGTACTAACTCATTCCTTAACACTAAATTTAGTTCCTTTAACATAATATCTCTAAGAGAATTTGATTATAATAAATATTCAGACAGTGATATGCAAGTATCTGCCCTCACCTTATCAATAAAACCTTATATTCTTCTTCAAAACAAAAAAACAGTATGTTATTGTTGAGTCTCATTTAAATTTTTACAAAGAAATAGGGCTCTAATTTATTTGATATTACTTAATACTGATTTAATTGATAAAACAAATGGTTAGAAATTGCGGGTTAATATTTTGTGAAAATTATCTCTTTAATGGAATTAACTACTTTTAAGAGGTTCTTTGTATTCTATGGGTTGTTGGCTTTTCAGATGCATCAGCTGATTTATTTCTCCACTCATTTGAGAGGATTTAATTAAAAATGAAAATTGTTTAGGTTTTCGTTTCATATGACTTTGTCAGTCTTTAATCACTTAACAAGTTAACTCCATTTTGGTTAATCCAAAAGCAACTCAAATTAAACGTGAAACTAATAAACGAAAAACAAATGTACTTTTTGGATCTAGAAATGCAAAGGGAATTCAGATATTTTTGAATTTATGACAAGAGAAGGAATTTAATTTTAAGGCTATTTCACTGTACAACTTTGCAATCTTGATTTTAGAATTATTAAGTAAACTCTATTTATTCTCATAGGTAGGGTTAAACACATCTGTATAATAACCACCTTCTTTGTCAAAGCCTAGGTAATTTGTAGTAATAACTTAAAATAAGGACCCTTGTTCTCCTTTTGTTCTTAAAAGTCTTGATTTTTTTAAGAATTAGTTTTGTTCCTGGAAATAGTTCAAATTTGTCTATTATGATGGAGCTACTGGTTAGCCTTCTGATCATTATTGTTTGTATCTAGTTGCGTCACTTTTGGCTATTGATTTCTGAAAAAGGTAAATTCTTATCTCTTTCTGTTTGATTTTAAAATTTTGGATTTATACTTCTTTATTTGTAGTGGACGGACGAGATTGCAACTCACAGCGAAATAATGCTTTTTATCTTCTCTTCCACAGAAAATCTTTTTCATTTTGAAATAAAAAATGGCGTGGTGGTTTTCTGATGAGTAGAGCCATTTTAGTTCCTTTCATTCTGAATACTCTTAAAAATTGTTCTAAGTGATTGGTAAATTTTTTGGTTTTCTATAGTTGTTGTATTTTATTAAAAAATTTCTGTTGATACAATTACTTTTGTGAGCTGCGTTTGCACGCAAAAAGGCGTCTATATGTTGTCATTGATTCATTTTCATTTTATCATTGTTTTCTTTAATTTGTTTTCATTTTAAGAATTTCTTTTATTTGTTTTTATTGTGGCGTTGGAATTTGGCTGTCATATGCCTTTCTATTTAATGCAAAATATATTGGTTTTTTATTTTAATCAAATTTAATTAGTAATTTTGCTAAATTTTTAAGAATATACTATTATTATACAACGCGACAAGTGAGTTAAAATTAGTTAAGATTTGTGAGAAGGGTGGAGGAGAGCAAAACAACATGATTTCACATAGGAAAGTATGGTCACTAATACTTATAAAGAGTACAAAATGTACCATGAAGGTGAAGGGAACGGAAAGTGTGCAAGCAACGTTAAGTTAAACAACATGTATTTCTCCATCGTTGTTACATGTTACAGCAAGTAAGCAAAGTTAGACCATCTTCACATATTACTGATTCACTAGAACATTCGATAATGCCGAATCAGTCCACGGACTTGCTGGTATGGCAACAGATACTCTTGCTATAAGATTCACGTCACTGTCAACAGAAGTCTCAACATAACAAGCAGTCTTCATGGCCCCCCACTCCTTAATAAAAGAGTTATCAATTGAGAATTAATCTGCGTGACTTTGGTGGCCAAGAGATAGGACCCTCGCCCAATCCATTTTCGCACCAGGTTTTGGCCATAATCACCATAGAATTTGTATACAAAGTGTTGGGCGCACGTCATGTTGGAACAATATGCCCTGACGAATATCAACAAGAAACATCGAGCAGAAAAGTCGTAAAACTATATTTCCAGAAATGTATGGTATTTCAACGTCCATTGGGAGGTTAGTAAGTACGGTACCACAAACAGTCACAAAGGATCCCCGTCCACACTGACGGCGATCACTGCGAAATCAACTTTTGAATGACGGCCATCTTCAAATTGGTCAATCTTTTCACAGAACAGAAGTGTAAACACATCGCGCCCTCTACCACACATGGTGCGCACACAGTTTCTGAGATCCATACCTTCCTTCGGTGTAAATTGTATTCTTTTGCTATTCCCTCACACCCACAGATTGTGATAAAGTGATTCCTACCACCCTATATAAACCGCCACCTCCTACCTGGAGGTGCACCCAAATATGGGGATAGAAGCTGCTCGGAGAAGTGCAGCAATCCTTCCCTGGTGGGAATAATAATGGCAGTGAGGCTCTTAGGGTCCATCTCCAATGATTGTCGAACCCCTGTGATGGCGGGGATCATCACATGCGTCGCTCGTAATGGCAGGGATCATCACATGCGTCGCTCGTAATGGCGGGGATCGTTGCATGAGCCGCTCGTAATGGAGGCCAGAATGCGTTCGGCCATAGTTGTGTTAATTGTGGCAGCAGCCGGTGATGCAGTACTCCACATGCCCTGCCGGGTCGGTGGGTTTTCTTTGTGCATATAATAACCGGCCATTCTTTCCTATTTTTCTTTATTTCCAATTCCTGTAGTGTGTTAGAAAATAATAGCCTATTTGAATTTTTATGAAATTACAAGCAACTTAAATTGAGCTTTGTTCAATTTTAACTGAAAAACTCAGTTTGATTAAAGTGAAAGGAAATAAAAGAAACATATCGATAATGTAATAATCAAAAGTGTCGTTCGTTTACTTTTATAGCAGTCAAACGAGTTAAGACTAGTTGAAATTTCACTTCACCAAAGACAATGTATTCTTACCTCATTTTTCATAAAGGTTTTTTCCCCAAACTATTTCTTTCTTCTGTCGTATTTCTTTTTTTTCGTATTTTCTTTTTAGTTTATTTTTAGCAATGAAAAATGGAAACAAAACATCTGGCACATATTTCTCCCATAACTTTCTCAAGAAATTTTGAACGGTTGCAAATATATAACATGTACACCATAAAGGGAGTTAGTGTGGGTTAATTACTAATAATTTTAAAAAAACTAGGACTAGAGTAAAAGTTTACAGTGAAATAATTCGGAATGTTTGGAATAAAATCTCATCCGTTTTCAACATTGGTAAATGAACTCTTTCAAATTTTGTTGTCAGAGGCACTTTTACAGAGGAGAAGCAACTTCTCAGGGACTCTTCAGCGAAATTCCTCAAGGATAGGGACATTTCTTTGAAAAGTATTAATTTTCCTTTGGATGAAATCTAATTAAATTATCGAGCTGAAGTAGGAAATTCTTTTGTCAATGCTTTTGAATAAAATTAGAAAACAGAATATTTAAAGTCTATACGCCACTATCTTCAGCTTAACGTACAGAAATATCCTTGTCAGTCTCATGAATGATGTCATGAAGAATTTTTGATATTTATATTTGAATTTAAGTTTAAGGTAGCAATTAATTTAAAAGTCAAAAATCACATAGACAATCTTAATAATCTCAGGTGTCCTTTTCCTTCGTATATGGATGGAAATAACAATAAACGTCCAAAATAAAATATGGCATATAATTAGGATTTTGAATAAATTCGCAGTTCAAGGGGCTAATCCTAAGATCCAAAGATCAAATATCGTCTTAATTATAGGCGATATGTCGGCTGATACTGATTGATCTGCATTAATTCGTCTCTCCCTCTTTTCATTCAAGTTTTCAAATTTTATCACTGTCAAAATGTTTCAGGACACCAATAGATAGCAATATTAACACGTTAGCTGCCACGACTCAAGTCTGAGATTCGAACCATCTATCTAATTAAATGACCCCTTCTCGGTTACCTGTTAACTACAGTAGAGGAGGGGTCATCTGATTAGATAGTAAGTATGAATCGTATTTGAACGCCGTATGAATCGTATTTGAACACCGTATGAATCGTATTTAAACGACGTATGAATCGCATTTGAACGACGTATGAATCGTATTTGAACGCCTATGAATCGTATTCATTTGGACGCTGAATCGTATTTGAACACCGTAATGAATCGTATTTGAACGACGTATGAATGCATTTGAACGATCGTATGAATCGTATTTGAACGCCGTAAGTGACCATCGTATTTGAAACCCGTATGAATCGTATTTGAACGACGTGGCTATGAATCGTATTTGAACGCCGTAAGGAATCGTATTTGAACTCCGTATGAATCGTATTTGAACTCCGTATGAATCGTATTTGAACGACGTATGAATCGCATTTGAACGACGTATGAATCGTAATCGTATTTGAACACCGTATGAATCGTATTTGATTCATATGGTGATCAACATACTAATCAGACTTTTATTGTCATGAAAGTTAATGAAAAAGAACTTGATTTCTCTAAAATATTTTCTTTGGATATTCAGTGGAAATAATGGAAATTTGTGTCCAAGAGAATTCAAAATTCAAAAAAAAGTTCGATTGTTTAAAGACACTAAAATTAATGAAAAGTTAAAAAATTCTCATAGTTTCGCTGTAAAATGCATTTACTATTAAATAACACAATTTTGAAATATTATATACTTTACTGAGGGCAGTATGTATTTTTGCAGCTTTATTTTAAACTTAGCTAATCGAAGGTCAAACATCCTCCCTCTGGTATGGTGCGGAAGTTTGGAGAGTTGGGATTGGCTCGGGTGTCATTCTCGTTTCACGTTCGAAATTCAGTCACGGTACAAAATAACAAAGTCCGTCCCCAAAATAGGCATCTTATTGTCTCAAAAAGGAACATTAATATAATAACTAAATTAAACAAAACCAAACATCAATGGCAGGATCAAAAATTCGAAACATATGAAATGATTTTCCTGATAAAAACTCGTGTTCTTAATTTTACGTCCCATTATACTATAAATATCGTTTTGTATTTTGTTGACCGAAAATGTTTAATAGTTTCGGATTAGCGGGGACATTACGGTTTTCACCTCTATAACACGGATTGAAATATCCCGGATCGCCCCTTTTTCATCAAACCAACTAATAGTAAGAAAAAAATATTTTAAAATATTAGCTTAATTTTTTGAATTAGTTTTTATTTTACATAGAAAACGGCCACGCTATTTTACATAGAAAACATTCATCACGACCAAAGTGGATGAATCGGCCAGATGGAAAGAGAATAATATCAAAATCAACATTCATCACAACCAAAGTGGATGAATCGGCCAGATGGAAAGAGAATAATATCAAAATCAACATTCATCACAACCAAAGTGGATGAATCGGCCAGATGGAAAGAGAATAATATCAAAATCTCTTCCCTGCTGCTGTTTTTTGGAAATTTTTTGAGAATTCATAACTTCATTGTTTCTGAATGTTATTTATCTATTTATTCGATTTTGTCCCACTCCCCGGCTCAGGATTGCGCTCCAGGGCTCTGAAACCTCCTAGATTGAAGTTCAGAAAATCTGATCACTTAAGTATAGATCCTGTTGAAAAAATTAATATTTTCAAGTTTCATATGAATGTTTCTTCCCAAAATATCTCGCCACGAAAGCATATAAAACGAAATAAAATAGGAAATAAAAGTGAAACGTTTTTATCAATATATAACCTTCAAATGTTTAAAGAAAATGAGTGCGCTGACATGTAGATTCATTTTTGCAAGCGACTATCTAAATGTCCATTTTTTCGGCTAATATATGCGATTAAATATTTTTCAAGCTATCTGTTTGGATTTTAAAAGCATTTTATTTCTCCCTCTGCATTCTGAATTAGATTTTCATCCCTTGAATTTGATCATCTTCCATTCTTATGGTAAGTTACTCAGCGGGAATATAACTACCGATTAATGTTGGTAAATCTTTTAATATGACTGACTGAAATACTAAAGTAGAACCCAGGGAATCCGAACCCAGAAATCCGAACACCTTTTTTTAATTTTCTGAAATTTTTTTACCGAAAAATAAAGAGAAATAGCAATTACGAATCAGAAACAAAGCTAATGTTTATTCCAAACTTAAAAAGAAGCATTCGAATTGGTCTTTAAGAATGAATACAGCACCTCAATTCGTAGAAACAAACTCAGATATCTTCTTTTCACCCTCAACTTGTTTGCCACTGTACCGTGCGAATCGACACATGCTCTTTCTGTACGCTTTCACAGAGCACACCAGAGTCAATACTCTACTGCATTTGGTATATTAAGAGTATTTTACCGAATTTCCTGGATAATCCGAATTTCATGGAATCGGAACAGAGGTCAGCCCCAATTAGTTCGGATTCCCGGGATTCTACATTCAAAAGTTTCGGAACTTATTTTATTACAGAAGAATGAAGTGCAGATAGAAACTGTTTATTTGGTGTTTCCTTCAAAGTAACTACCCTGTGCAACTGTGCATTTTTGCCATCGTTCGTACGTAGTTGTAAATGCGGATTACAAGCCTCCTTTTGCCACATCCACCGGTGCCTTCCTCGCTGCACTTCTTCGGAACTTGAGAATCAAATCCTTCACTGAGGAAATAGTCACATGGGGAGAGATTAGAATAGGCTAGTTGTGGAAGTACCAGAATGTGATATTTTGACAGGTAATTTGACACCAGGAGGACCTGTTAACCGGTGCCATATCGTGATGGAGCACCCACGACTTGACTTTCCCGGCGATGGGAAGTTTTAAATGCCTGTAATCAGGGGATATGCGCATCCGATGTTCGCATTTGAACTGTACGAAACCAGTTACGACTAACCTGTCACATTTTAATTTACTCTTGTTCTTCTGGAAATAGCATAATTAATTTACTTTTCGAAAATGTTACAAATTTCCGGAACTTTTTGAACGTAGTGCTAAAAGTTTAAACGAAGCTAAGAACAGGAATGTCGCAGATGCAACATATGTAAATTTGCATATTTAGTATTATTTTTATCGCTTCTCTTAAAATTTCCTCGTTATTAAAATTTTATTGTTTATTTGGAGGTAAAATTATTCTTCTCATATACTAATTCTCTAATACTGTTTTACAATTGTGTGCAATATTTTTTTTCATTCTCAGTTATACTACTTTTAGAAAAAATTATTAAAGCTTGTAAAAGCGCTTGAATTAATAAAATTATAGATCCCAAAGCATTAAAAATTAACTATTATTCATGCATTTTTACATGACAGAATAAAATAATTATATATAATATACCCTAGAAATATGATCGTAAGATAGTAAAATGAAAAAATTACTCCGTACATGCTTAGTTTTCCTAGCACATGAGTATATTAGCATATAAAAAATTCATTGGAGAAACCTAGAACAAGCGACCTAGTTCAAATTGTTTAAAACTGAAGTAATAGCGAAAACTCAAATCAGTACGATCAGGAAACACTTAAAATTTACTGTGCATCATCCTTCATGTACCACAGTTCCTCCTCTAATCCTAAAATTAAATCATTTTTCTCCAAAATATATACATTTGATTTCACCTGGAAACGAACTAAAAATAATGAAAAAGTTGTATCAATTTTTGGTCTTCAGTTACAACAATCTTTTCATTTACCGTTCCAATCTATACCTTCCGTGCAGATATATATATATAAATCAATATAACTTTAAATACCATTATATTAAACATCAAGTGCATTTTATATGTATGGTACTATTTTAAAGTTTTTAAAATATTTTTTTCGTACTCATTTTTTGAAATCCAGAATCTCCCTTTAAAGGTGGTTATTGAGATCTTAGATTTTGAGCTTATAATTTGTGAGCTGTTAACAGTCCTCTATATATCATTTTGCAAAAGAAGACTTCTATAAGCGAAAAAGGCAAGATTTCCAAGCGATTTTTTTCATTCATTATTATATTATGAATGACAAGGTTATGAAACGCAATGCTAAACAAAAAATTATCGGAATATTACAATAAATTCAACAAAAACAGTTTTTAAAAGCGCTCTTTTATTACTGTGCTAAAAAGTATATTTTTCGTTTTCAATTATTTTCTACTTTCTATTCTTTAATTTATAATTCACCATTATAAATATTCCTGAAAAATAAATATTCCTGAATTCTCTTGAACTCATTTTCTCCCGAATTCACTTCCAGATGACACCACTCACATGGAATCAAAATTGAATTAAATAAACCGATTAATTTGATGATTAAGTTCTGAATACAATAGTTCTACAATAATGAATTGTCATCGAGAATACCAAATGTACAAAATTTGAAAACTGTAGCTTATCAGGAAGAGAGAGAAAGAAATTGATAACAAAATTCTATCCTCACAAACATGAAACAAGTCAAGTTAAATAAAAGAGTGTGAAAAGAACCAAAGGAACCAGCAATGAATTTGAAATCAGTCAAGAGCCTACTGTATATTACGAATTTGGCATGGGAGGCCCATACAGTTTTCTTTGCAGCAAAGAAATGTTTCACACCACGCTATGTTGTCTTTTCTGATGCCCGAGAAATTTCTCACGATAGACGAAACTCTTAAATAACGCCGCGACTAAAAATAAGTGAGTGGTTGACTGCAGAAGCGATTTACACAGTTCTTATCACCCTTTCCCTGGTAAAAAAGGCCGTAGAAAAAAACTCCAGACCTTCACGGCTTTTCGATTCTCAAAGGGAGGCCGCGAGATTGCATTTATTTTGGCAAGATAGCTTTACCATAAAAGTCAGATAAAGTAAAACGAGCCGCACATTTATCGCGACTAAATGGGAAAAAGATGTTTCTTGAGCCAA